>JANBQS010000129.1:0-32054 GCA_027577415.1 Coemansia sp. RSA 922 | reverse complement strand
AGGCGATGGGCAACCCCGAGCTAGAGTCCAAGGGACACGCGCAGAAGGCTCAAGCCATGGGCGAGCAGCAGATCAAGAGCGCCAAGCAGAGCGCGGAACACACGGGGGAGCAGGGCGAGTCCGCCTTGAAGCAAGCCGGCGACAAGGCCAAGAACCTCGGCGGTGGCATCAAGCAGCAAGTCGGCGAGACTTGTGGTAGCCAGCAGACTGCCAATGAGGGCCGCATGGATCAGGCAGAGGCGTCGGTCAAGGACACGATCCACGGTCAGCAGAAGGATATGCACGGCAACCTCAAGTAGTCTGTCATATTCTAGCCATCGTAGCTTTTTTTGAAGTAATCAAATATTATGAACAGTTTCACATTTAACACAGAAAATCTCTGCTACCACTGATAATAGTCAGACCTTTTAGGTATTCCTATATATAGAGCTAACACAAATGGCTCATGCCTGTGTGTTTAAAGGTACTGGCGATTAGCACGAGGATTTCATTATTGGTGTATTGCTTACAAACTCCCACCAAGCTGCAGCTAAGCAATGCATGGTGTATGAGGCTATCTCCAAGTGATATTGTTGCGACGCTTTATTGTGTCACTATGTTAAAAAAAGCGAGGCTATAAAAAGGGATGGCACTCTGGCGACACATATGTTGATCTCTTCTCGCTAGGCGGACGGGGTTAGAGTAGTAGTGTGTATAGGTTGGAAATGCGTGGGTAATGAAGGGGAGTATAAGCCTGGGTCTAGCAAGTAGACATTAATGCTCCAAAAGAAATTATATTGCCGTAACTAAAACTTCAGCATGGCACCTTATCCAACAATTTTTTGTTCGCTTCAAGCCAGCCATCAGATTCATCAATAAACTTGGAACTGTGGGTGGTAGCCAGAAAAGAAATAAATTCACTACCCATTGCAATAATATCGTAACTTACTATGTCGGTTGGCAATGTCGCCGTATCATCATCATAATAATAATTGCCGTTAATAAAATGATATAATTTTTTCCGGCTAATTGCTTTATACACTTTACTATTTGGTATAGCATCTCTTCTTACCATCGTGACAAACTTGGCATTAGTTATCGTCAGCATTTCATCTACTTTGGTAAAAGTTGGTTTAGGCGTAGCAGAGTATTTGTAAACAGTCACGTTAACTGGATCCATATTCAAAAAGCAAAGGTAAACTAAGTATTAAACACTAGAAGAGATTATGGAGGTGGGGTTGTTGATATGGTGTGGAAAAAAGTAGGAGAATTTGTAGAAGGGCAGGGCGCGTCTCTTAAATAGGGCAGCAGACGTTCAAAAAAAGAGGAATGTCCTACTTTTCTTCCCCAACCCATCCGCTTTGAGACACTTGGCATGTGTCATAGCACTAGTAAGCAATTCAAGTGCAATCAATCTTAAAGTCTCGAATAGATTGCTTTCCAATATATCAAAGACTGTTTTCTTTGCCCGCTATTTTCAAAGTATGACGTAATCACACTGACATAATCACACTGACGTCATAAGGTGGTGCTCAAAGGGAAAAGAAAAGTGACAGCAATTACCAGTAGTACAAAACCCTGCTCTGCAAAGCAATATCAACGAATCAATGTACTGCAGATGTAAATTATGAGGAGAGAGGATGTTCGCTAGAACATTTTGCAACGATAAAAGCAAGTAATAGATACCTTAGAAAGGTAACGTTTATTATTTTGAAAGCTTGAAGAAAACCCACGTTATATACCTTGAGCCTGAAGCCCTAAAACTATAACAAACCTATATTGTGTGACCCAAACCCTGCAAAGCAAGATAAGTAAAGCCACTCATCCGTGGCGAGTTTATCAAGGAATTTCAAGAGTATGTGTATTGGTGCGGCTATAAAAAATATGTTGTTATACTGCTATGTCTGTTGCTCTCCTCACTGAAAAACACAAGCTCATATATTCATAGTATTTATGTATTCTCTTCAATGTAAACAAAAGTATCTTGTTTTGGATAAAAGCACTACAGTAGTTGTCATTAGGCAGGCCGGGTCAGAGGAGCAGCAAGCGTGGAGAAGAAATATGTAGCACATCAAGGGTATCAGCTTGGGTTAAGCCAGTAGACATTGGAACTTCAAAGAAGAATATGCTGCTGTAACAAAACTTTACAACTGTAGCCTTTCAATTGTACTTCTGTTATTGCTAACCCAATTATCACCAGTTTCATCTCTAATATGGCCAGCAAGGAATCTTTTCACAAAGGCATCAAGTGAGCACCTCATTGCAATAATAACGTAGCTTCTGGGGCTATCTGGTATTATCTCTGTACTACTATTATCATAATGCGCGCCATCTACAAAGTGGTGAAATGTATAACTTCTAAGTTCTTTATGTTCTTCTTTGAATATTTTGATTCGATTGTTGTCTGCGTAGACAACGCAGACGGGCAACCCTCTCCCGCCACCAGTATTGTAGTACACAACCGCACAATGGCCAGGCCAAAAGCCACCACATGCCTGCGGTTGTGGAAGCGAGCTGCAAAGAGGCTATATAACCAACAGATGCCCGGGAAACCAGGATAGGATCCTTGGTTCCACTTTTTCACGCTATTTATTTATATTACTTTATTACTTTATTTATTATATCACTAAGCTCCGCTAACAAACAACACGATCATTAACACCAGCGTATCTCTCGGCCACTATTACGATATCACCAATTTTAGTAAGGACAGGATAGTCCCCGGCAGTAAATTGGTAAAGAGGTGCAACAGCTTTAATGGGTACATCCATTCTGAGTTTAAAGGAAATAATAAGCACTCGAAGTGAAGGTGGAGATGGAGTTGTTGATATGGTGTGGTAAAAAAAAAGTTGGAGGATTTTTGGAGGAGCAGGACACGTCTCATAAATAGTGCAACAAGATACCAAAAATGGGGCTGTCCAACTATTCTCAAATTTGTAAGCTCGCCCATTCGCTTTAAGAAGCCTGGCCAACGTCTGAGAATCAGTAAGAAACACCCAAGCTCAAAATTTTCTTTGTGATATATCTGACAAGACCTTCTTGTCCGCTTACTATGTCATTATGATTTCAAGTGCGCTAAATCCCTGTTGTTATTTTGTACATATGGTTGTAGTATTTGCTGTTTTAACATTAGCCATTATTTGGCGATGTTGGCTGTCAACACCAAGTGCAGATGGCGTTCGTGGTGAGCTTCAATTTTTCTTTGACATGGCGTGTTGTTTGGGAAGATATAACAGGCCAAATTCTATATTAATACATGTTATCGACATCATCATAGTTGTTTCGTAAAAATAACCGATATTAGAGATCCGTAGCATGAACCAGTTTTTTTACAAGCGTTCTGTTTAAAAATATTCGCTTATATTTATGCACAGTAAGGCATTACATGTGGCAGGCAGTCTAGGCCGCATAAGTGAAACATTCAGCCTCAGAACACTCATCGCATGATTGTTAGATTTTGTTTAGAAGCATGACCACAATAATAGGAGTAGGGGAAGGCTACAAAATATGCATAAATGTTTGCCAAGACATTTCTTCTCAAACAGTGGCAGGTACAATCTAGCCCATGGTACTGCAAAGTATTTAAAGGAGGTTTGCTCGGTCAGACAGCCCCAAATTTTCTCATTACTACCCACACGGCTATTAAATATTTTTTATATTTTTTTTTCTTCCAAACTTTTCAAGCAACCGAAACAACCACTCTTTATTCCCCTTTATTACTATGGAATACGTCAACCGCGCAACTGGAGCTACCAAGGAGCAGATCGGGAAAGCGATAGGTAACCCAAAGTTGGAAGCCGAGGGACACGCTCAAAAGGCCCAAGCCCTAGGTGAGCAACAAATGAAGAGCGCTCAAAACACCGCAGAGCATACCGCCGAGCAGGGCAAGTCCGCTGTGAACCAGGCCGGCGATAAAGTCAAGCACTTTGGCGGTGAAGTCAAACAGAAGATTGGTGACGCCTTTGGTAGCCAGCGGACTGCCAATGAGGGTCGCATGGATCAGGCAGAGGCGTCGGTCAAGGATACGATCCACGGTCAGCAGAAGGATATGCACGGCAACCTCAAGTAGTCTGTCATAATCAAGCTATTGTTTAAATCTTTTTCATTCTTTTATGTCTAGGTTTGAAACAAATTGAAGAAAGTGCGTGACAATTATAACAAAAAAAAAATTACATTGCTGAACGGGCTAAATTCTTTGGAAGAATCGCCGGTCTGTTCGCTGTCTCTGAACGTGAACGCGCATTACAAAGGTGACAATGCCCGCCAACAAGATAAACATTCCACTAAAGATAATAGTGTTGGTGAATTGCTCACGCTTATCATATTTGTCAAAGATCGCGCCCTGAGCAAGGTTTCCAGCGAGCACGCCAAGTCCACCAAACAAGTTTGTCATGCCCATTACGCTCGCCAGCACGTCCATGTCAAAGTGCCTTCCTATAATTACTGGGTTAATTGATATAAAGCTCGGCGATATCAGGCCGTAAAGTGCACAAAGCACGTAGAGCGGAGTGATGGTTTTGGCGGTCATCCATAGTGGCATCTCAATGACAACTGTTAGCATTATACTAATGAGCAGAGTATTGATACAGCCAAAGCGATCAGCAATGACACCAGCCATGACGCGACCAACTACGCTGCCAGCGTTAAGTACTAATAGCAGGTTTGAGCCATCCCGCAGCGAGCCACCCAAGTGCTTTGCGTTAGTGCCGACATAAAATGTCAGCGCCCAGTATCCAGTGTAGATTGTGCATGTCTCAATCGCCACTAGCCAAAAGATCAGTCGCTTGGCAGCACAAAACTCAAACAGGCTCTTTCGAGGTTTAGCAGGAACTCGGCGATAGTACAGCGAATTCGTCAGACTCGTCACTGAAAAGGTAATGATGCCGAGAATGCGCAATGCCCACTCCGCGCCTAAACTGTCAATCATGGCCTGGATAGCGGCGGTGAACCACAGGCCGCCGATGCTGCTGCCAGCGACAGCGATACCAGTTGCTAGGCCGCGGTTCTTGATAAACCACTGTGCAGGAATCGAGACGCTGGGTGCATAGAGGAACGACGCGCCAATACCAAGCAAAACGCCTTGAGTGAGAATGAGCTGCCAGACTTCCTTGCAGAATGAAGCCAATATATAGGCCAGCGTACAGATGACTGTGCCAGTGTACGCAGTGACGCGATACCCCAGTTTATCTGACATGGCTCCAGTGAGGATGCTACATCCCAGCATCAGCGACGTAACCAACGTGCCAATCCACGCCAAAGTCGTTGCCGAAGTTCCCGCAAACTTGACATTGAGGTAATAGGTCGAAAACACGCCATAGGAGTTGGATACGCCAAATATAAACATATAGTTGACCATGGCAGCCAGCGTCGGTATCCATCCAAACAATCCATCAGCGGGGCGGACATTGTCACGTTCCTCCGACGATGTTAGTTTGACGTTCTCGTCGCAGAGTGGCTCTGTCTTATGAATACTTCCTCTCTCGCTAGCTTTGGTGTCGCCTGCAAAAGATACGCTCGCCATATCCTTGTGATGTATATTGATGCGAGTGTTTACGGGTATTGGTCCAACACCACGCTCTGTCGTACCAGCAGCCCGAAACATGGATAGAAACTAGATATTCTGTAATAGGCAAAAAAAAATAGGGAAGGGTGGAAATGGATGCAAGAAAAGCAGTCTATCCGGATTTATGCCTGTGAGTAACTCAAGGAGCCAAAAATCTGCCTACACTCACGCTTTCCCTATAAAGTGTTTGTGGCACTTTTTATTGTTCTGTAAGCGCGCTAATTGTTCTAGCTCGGATCTCTTCACAGGCTAGCATGTGGCGCATATTGTCTTTATTTCGGCAGTTGTGTGATAGGCAGATTGCCCTTGCTTTTTGCTACATTTTCACCGCTCTGTGACAAAAAATTCTCCGCTATATCTTTTTAGCAAAGATTGTCGCAGTGCCCGCGTGCTCTTGAGATTTCGGACTTTACAGACGTCCTAGAGATCAACAAAAGGTGCAATAGTCCGATGCCGTAGTAGGGCCCTGTACTCGGATAGTTTTTACGTGTTAAAGCAAACATGTTCATTATCGGTGTTCAACGCAAATGCAATATTTGATATTATATTCATATGGTCACGAGATAAAACTTATGTTTCTTACAATATCGAAGGGGTATTTTTTTTTTGGAGAAACATACTACACTTTTTGAAAGAGCCTTTTATCGCTCTGCTTGCTGATAACATGGCTACGCATGATAAACGTGGTGACACCAGCAAGCATAATAAAAGTACCGCTGAAAATAACCGTATTGGTAAACTGCACGCGTTTATCATACTTGTCAAAGATTGCACCTTGCGCCAAGTTTCCTCCCAGGATACCCAGACCAGCAAGGCCATTGACCATGCCCATTACGCTTGCTAGCGTGTCAGTATCGAACTGTTTTGCGATAATGACCGGATTCAATGCTATAAAAGTCGGCGATATTAACCCATACAACGCGCACAGGACAAATAGCGGAGCGATGCTAGTAGCCGTTAGCCATATAGACAAGAGCAAAATAGAGGTCAGCAAATAGCTAATAAACAATGTGTTAATGTTACCGAACCGATCCGCAACAACACCAGCCATAACACGACCTACCACGCTACCCGCATTAAGAACCAAGAGCAAATTCGATCCATCTTGCGACGTACCGCCCAAATGTCTTGCGGCCGTACCGATGTAAAAAGTTACTACCCAGAAACCAACATCCATCAAGCTTGACTCAAGAGAAACCAGCCAAAATACCAGTCGTTTAGTAGCGCTAAGCTCCAATAGTCCGTTACGAGGTTTGGCAGGTACTCTACGATAGTAAAGCAAGTTCATTAAACTTGTCACGACAAGTGTCAGAATACCCAAGATACGCAGTGCCCATTCAGCGCCCAAATTATCAATCATAGTTTGCGTAGCCGTAGTAAACCACAGACCGCCTATACTACTACCAGCCATTGCTATACCTGAAGCCAGACCACGTCTCTTGCTAAACCACTGCGATGGGATTGAAAAACTAGGTGCGATCAAAAACGATAAGCCAATACCGAGCAACACGCCCTGAGTAAGAATCAGCTGCCACACGTGCTTGGAAAATGATGCCAATATATAAGCTAATGTGCAAATTACAGTACCAGTGTATGCAGTTACGCGGTATCCCTTTTTGTCGGCCAGAGCTCCAGTGAAAATATTGCAAATAAGCATAAGCGACGTAATAAGCGTACCGATCCACGACAAAGTCGTAGCTGAGGTGCCTGCAAATTTGATATTAAGGTAGTATGTCGAAAACACGCCGTAGGAATTGGAGGCGCCAAACACAAACATATAGTTGACAGTAACAGCCAGAGTAGGGATCCAGCCAAATAAACCGTCGATAGGTCGAATGCCGTCGTGCTCCACCGACTGCAATTCACCATTCGATGATTCCGAGTCCTGTCCCCACGGTTTCTCCTGTGCCGTATGCGTACTAGTAGTGTAGTCGACTGCAAGCTCACCTTCCAACGATGAGCCGCTATGGCTGCTGGTAGGTAATACCAGCGCTGCTCCAGTCATAGTTACAAAAAAATAATAATAGTAAAGAACAAGATGCACAGGTAAAACAGACCAAGGAAAAATAAAAGAATGTCTAGCGAAGGAATAGTTCAAAAATATGTAATAAATGCAATGTACGCCGCTAAAAAAGGTCAAGCGCGACCATGCATTTTTTATATGTTCAGCCAACCACGACTCAAAGTTTTTTTTTATTAGTATGTGGCTGCGCACAAAGCGACCCGCACAGCTGGCTTTGTACGCATAGATAGATATATTTGGCGGGAAATAAAACTTTCCACAAAGATGTAATCTAGAAGCTCCCTGAAAGGAAAGCATGTTTCTAACACCCTAAAACTTCCCTTTCTGGGGACCTGTTTGCGACTTAAAAAGGAAAACAAAATACAAACACAGACAGCACGTGGCATTTCAGCACACATTTACAGAATCGCGTCGCTCGGCCCTTTCCAAGAATTTATACTCTATCGTCTACAAAGCAAAGAGAAAAAAGAATGTGTGTATCAGGTAAACGAAAAAAAAAAAAAAGAGAAACAGATTGGTCTAGCTAATATTTTCCTGAACCTTGAACGCGTCCCAGGCCTCGTTAAGCGAGCTAAACACGCTGGAGGAGATCATTTTCGTCCTCAGATCGATATTCTGGCCAAGCTTGTCCGGGTGAAGCTTGGCGATAGCACGCATATACGCGCGCTTGACCTTGTTTGGCTCCAAAATCTCGTGCATACCGATAGGAGTAAACTCTGGCAACAGCGTGTGCAAACTCGACAGCAGGGCGCGGATATTTTGCTGCTTCCCATCCCGCCATCTTTTGAGCTCCGCATCAACCTGGTCCAGCAGCACAAACCGCTGGTCCTCCTCGTCGCGCTTGGCCTGGTCCTTTTTGCGCAGCTCCGCCACAGCCACAGAGTTCTCGGTCTGCATAGTTAGGATGTTGCTATTGCCACTCTTGACAGCGTTGAGCGATATCGAGGCAAAGACACTGGCAATATCCTCCGGCTTCGACTCTGCCATGGGCTTGGGAGTAGCAGACTTTGACGCGGGCTGACTGATTCCCAGTGCCTTTTCGCACCGCTGAATACCCCGCGTTGACTGCTGGCGCTGTCCAGAGTCGCGCGCAACCTCGCGCAAGGCCTTCCAGTCGCCGAGTCCCTCGCGGTAGTTCTCGCCAGCCTCGTAGGCCTCCGCCCTGCGTTGTAGACACTTTGCTCGCTGATCAACCACATCTACACGGCCCGCAGCTGCCAGCTCAATGACGCCGTTTGACTGATATTGGTCGCAGAGATCCAGCGCCAAAGTGCAATCAGCGGATGCGCTCTTTGCTTCGCCATTGCGTGCGTACGCCAGTGCACGATTGTTGTACAGTACTATGAGGAGCGGGTGGGTGCTAGAGTGCCGAGAAACGCTGGAAATAGCCTGCGCATACCCTGTAATGGCGTCGCCAAACTGTCCTAGTTTGAACTGGTCGTTGGCTCTAGTCTTGGCAGCAGTCGACTCTTGAAGCAAATGGTCGGGTACGGGTGGGATAGACGCAGGGCTAGATCTAGCCGGGCTGGCCCTCGCAATACTAGAGCTCTTGACAGAAGCACTGGTCTGAGGCACAGATGAGCCAGATGGGCTCAACCGACTTTGACTGTACGACATCTGCGCCGTACTGGGGCTAGAAGCGCGGTTTCTAGGGTCGGCAACTCTGGGCGCTGGTTGCCACACATCTTGCTTACCACGGCGATTACTAGACATGTAGGCATCCCGATCATCGTCAGACGAAGACGAGTCATAGTCACGATAGCGCTGAGTTGACGGAAGATACTCGCTCTCTAGCGAGCGACCAGTGCCCTGAGAAGAATTAGGTCGGCGCTGGTCCATGACGGTCTCTTGCAACTCCATGACTTTCTTCTTGCCAATAGCAAACCACGAGTTTGCCTGCTTCCAGACATTAGTTCCCAGCTCATTCGCCGTAGCCAGCAGCTTGTCAGCACCAGGAACCTTGGCAGACGCCGCGAAAGACGACTGACTAGCAGCCGTGCTCCCCCGTCCAGAGGATTTATTGCGGCGAGGGTCGTCGTAATAAAAGCCAGTGCCATCATCCTCATCAGACGAGTCCTTGCCGCCATTGCCAGTCGGTCTGTCCAAGTAAGTAGTTTGAGGCTTTGTACGAGCTTGCTGTTGCTGCCGTAAACGCTGATGCGAAGGTTGCTGCCCTGACATTTGACGCGCTGTCGCTTGCTGCTCTCGCAATAATTGAACCGCCGCTCGCGTGCTACCCGCGATCTCCAGTGCCGCTACCGCCTGCTCAGCCGAAAACCCGTACTCCACAACCTGAGCAATCTCAAAGTCCCGATCACCAAACGGTTCCTTGCGCACGACCACAGGCGAGCCAACGTCCATGGGAATCGGGTCATCGTCGCTGCTAGTATCACCATCATACACTGGGCGACCAAGGTTTCCATTAGGCGCCCGAATATTCTGCGCACCAACAGGCGCAGCGGCTGCTGGCACGGCCGGTGTTGACAAAAATCCAGCAAACGGGTCAAAATCAAGAGCATTGGCCGCAGCCAAGCGTGTCGGTGGTTTCTGAGGCACGGGAGTGCGAGAAACAGACCGCGACGCATCAGCCTGCTCCAGCGCATCAAAGTTCCACGTATCGACCGCTGACTTGCTATTACCGCTCGATGCCACAGGTGTGAGCGACCTCGCACCCACTTGCTGTTGCATGCTAAAGGGCGAGCTGGATCGCGATTGTCCCTCGAGAATCTGCTGCCGCTCGCGTAGCGTCAGCTTTGCTGATGAACTCCGGGCAGCTGAGGACGATGATGTGAACGACACCAACTCGCCAAATGGGTCGTCCTTTGCATCCTTTTGTACGCTACTAGCGGCATTACCAAGCGAGCTACCGGAGCGGTTCGCAGCGGACACGCTCTTTACGCCGGAATTCATGTTGGGCGAGTAATTCGGTGTCAATGAGCCCGAGCGAGGACCAGATGAGCCTCCACCAATGGCATTGCCAGTCTGTTGCTGCTTGCTCGACCAGCTCAGTCCAGTCAGATCATCCATATCGCTCCAAAAAGAGGTGTGTGTTAGTACTAGAAATATAAGCGAATCACTGCCAACAAACGATGGGAGAGAAATTAGAGAAAAGAGTGTACACAGAGAAATTGACCAAAAAAGGAGAGACAAACGAAAGGAACCAGAGCTTTTGACTGATGGTCCCATCCCCCCTCAAACTCTGATTTCTTTTTTTCCGCAGAACAACTTCGATCGAGAAAGAAAGCTAGTGAATATATTTCTTCATAAACTTGCGATGAAAGTCAGACCTTAGCATATCGTTGACAAAGCGTTTCTTGGGTTTACCGTCATCGCCTTGAGCCTGATTCTTAAACACTACGTCATCGTCCCAACGCCGTTTAACAGAGAAATCGCGTTTACTCAACAGTGGATTATCTCCCAAGAACGAAGTCTTTGAGTCTCCGTCTAGCAGTCGTTGTTCAAATGCATCCTGCTCCTCACGAGCCTTTTCCTCTGCTCGTTCGCGCTTAATTTTCTCCAGCTCTCTCATCAACATCGCAGTCTCATCCTCATCATCGCTATCCTCGTCATCTTCCGACTCGCTCCCACCACCCCCATCGTCATCGTCACTACTATCGTCTTCAGAGACGGCGTCTAATCGCTGCGCCATCTCGATATATCGCGTCTTGGCATCCTCCAACTGCGCTTTACTCTCCTCTGATAAACTACCTCCTTCGTCAGAGTTCCGTTTAGCTCGGAAATGCGCTTGCTCGGCTTCGGCCAACTCGCGCTTCAGGTCTTCTATAGTATATTCTTCTTGAGTTCCCTGTCCCGGCCTTCTTGTCTTTAGTTTTGTGTGGCTAGGCAAGTCCTTCGCGGAGGTCATAAATGTAAGCTCATTGGGAGCCTTGCCCTTGGCAGGGTCAAACGTAGGACGAGCAGCCGTAGTCATTCTTACTGAAAATAAAGATTTAAAAGATATTTGAACATGTCAGAAACATCACCACCAATAAATTTTTCGCCTGATTTCAATTTCAGTTGCTCAAGCGTGTATTTATTTTTATGGGCAAGTCACAAGACACTAAATATTAAAAGTCAGCAGCACCGTCCTCGCCACCAGCAGCAGTCGAAGCGTCATCCTCACCGTTGTCCTCAAAGGCGCCAGCAGGAACCGAGTAGATTTTAATAAGAGGCTTGTTAGGGTCACGCATGATAACATAGCGACCCTCAGGCATCTCGAGACACATATCGACAAGGGCCTTGACAATACCCCAACCGCTATACTCGCTGAAGCCAAGCTGCGAGATGAAATCCGAAGGACGGTAAGTCTGGAAACCAAGGACACCGTGGCGGGTACGGTCACGAGGCGAGACACGCGAGACAAATCCGACCTTGAGCTGCTCAGCGCCAGCCAGAACAGCCTGGAAAGCCCAGCGAGCCAGCTTGGTCGCGTTGTTCTTCATCTCAGTAGCGACAACTGCGCCACGCTGCGAGTCCAGCTTCTGGCGCCAGTCCAGCGCCTTGCCAGCACCCACCGCAGTAATGTCGTGCTGCGTAAGCGCACGGATAAACATCTGCTTCTTCGTCTGCCCGCTAATCACCACACCATCCACCTCGGTACGGATGGCCATGAGGACGCGCTCGCCAATCACAACATCCTCCTCCTCCTCATCGTCGTCGTCATGGCTAGGCTTGCCAGCACGAGCGCTGAGGTCAAACAGACGGTAGCGGTATGCGTTGTCGTCGGGAGTCTCGCCAGCCTCGTTCTGCTCATTGAAGGGGTTGGGGTTCTCGTAGTTGATCGCCCTCTGCTCAGTAACCTGCTTAATATAGTTGTAGGTGGCATCGCGAGCCTCAACAGCAAGCATAGACGCCGAGTTGATCGAGTTGGGCTCCTTCTCGCTAGCCTCAGCAGGCGGGATCTGCGCGTTCTCGTTGACCGAGGGGAAGTCCAAGGGTCCGCCGTCGCGCTTGTCAAAGAACAGCTTGTCGCCCACACGGTTGACCACAACATCCCAGGCGCTCATCGACACAGTCGACGCCATGAGAGTGGCAATAACAGAGTCGGTAGCAAACACCTTGACGTCGCCAGCCTTCTCCGAAAGCTTGGTCAGAACAGGGTCCTCGCTGGCCGTGGCATTGTAGCGCACAGAGCCCGAGACCTTGAGCGGGCGCTCCAACCGAGTGTTAACACGGTCGTACCCTTGGTCATACACGCCGACGCTTCCATAGAAGCCAATATCCTTGGGCTCGCGCACCGAGAAGCTAAGGTCGCGCATGCGGCTGAACTCAATATCCTGCACCAGCTCCCACTCGTCAGTAGGCTTGACACTAGCATAGCGGTGGTGCTGCTCACGGTCGTTGTCGCGCCATCCAAAGCGCTTACGGAATCCACCGGCACCGCCAGCAAACTTGCCACCACGCCCGCCACCATAGCCCAGTCTCTGCATACCACCACGTCCACCACGCCCACCGCGGGCTCCACCACGAGCACCGCCTCCGTGGACAGCGCGCACAGCGATCTTCTTCACGGCAGTGCCGCGGTTATCAACCAGCGAGAAGGACTCCTCGTCGGCCTCAGCCTGGAAGACAAACGCAGAAGCAGAGTTGCTGCCGTAGGTCTGCTGGACCATGTCACGACGTCCACGGTTACGTCCTCCATCGCGCTGGTCGCGAGTGTCGGCGGGGCTAATCCAATTGGCTACGCGATTGATCTTGTCGCTCTTTGAGAATGGAATGTAAGGAATGTCTCTGATTTCCTTGGCTTGCTTCGTGTTCGATGGGCCCCAGCCCTTGGGATTGTCAAAGACAGTGGGAAGAGTAAAGCTAGGGAGGTCGCTCATTTGTTCAAAAGCTCTCTTTAATAGAAGTGTAAATGTGAAAACGTAAAAGCGAGTTCAAAAAAATAAAAGCGTAGACAAAAATTGCAAGGATTCAACTCATCTGCTGCATAAAAAATTTTGCAAGTCTCTCTCCCCTTTGCCCCCTTTTACAAATTGTGATTGGACAAAGGGCAAAGGCCTTGATTAAGTTGGCGTAAATTAGATCACAACTTGGAAGTAATAAACGTCTTTTTGCTGCGCTTGGGATATACAGCCACATTCGCCGTAGTCGGCTCAACAACAACGGCAAGCACATTCTCGGTGGAATTTTCCATGTGAAACGCGTTGCGCAGATAATTAGTAGCCGCCTGATCCCGTGGCTGTGCCAGGAGGCATATTGCACCGGCCTACCTCATCGCATCACCATGACCATTAGCGAGAAGAAGCATGCTTGCTTACAGGCTCTTACGAGCGATATAAAAAAGTCAGCTACATGAGTCGCTCAGATCAAATCGCCAGGCTTCATATGCTCAAATATGGTACACTACAGAACGCCGATTATCCATTGGCTTCTAGGCACCATGGCAGTTCAGCCCACACAGTGCCAAAAATGTGGCAGCAACCCTATCTCAAAACCATGCCGCAGACTGCATTGGTGCCATCACTAAGCTTGGCCCTATAATTGCAACTGCTCTCCGCAAGCTACACGAGCAACAATGGCAATGCCATTGAAGCTGCGACTGAGATCACACTTGTTATTGACGAGATCTACACCCAATACCTCGGCAGACGCTTGCTTATAAAGCAGCTCACGCCTTAAATGCTCGAGTGGACAACCGTATTCTATGTACTGGCTTCTACGCTTCTTCGCATTTTGAGGCTGTTTTCCCAAGTTTTGCGCTCTTTCCATCTTATCTAATGGCCAAAATAAGCCACTACAATTGTCCCCAGCAGCTAGCAGCTTCAACAGCTTTTTTGTATCCAAGATATGACCGTTATTTAAAAATTACACTTTCTAACATTGTTGTGACAGCTCAACCCGAGCAAAAGAAAACCTCCTAGACCGCCAGACCGTACACGATGTTGGCATTAGGGATTTTGTTTAAACAGGCGCTAAAGCTTACACAAGCCCACTGACTGATTCATGTTCAAAATAGCGATACACCTTTGATCTCGGCGTTCGATCTTAACCAAGTGATAAAAATATCACTTTGCTGTTCTGCTTTTCAATCTTTGTTATATATTTATTTCTTATTCTTAAAGAGATGCTACACATTCAGTGTATTTTCGTAGGGCGTAAACAAGAGGTATACTTGTGCTTGTTGATACTAACCAAGCTAGAAATGAAATGAAAAGAGTGCTAATGAAAAGTGAAAAAGTAGTTGAGCTTTCGATAGCAAAGAGTGCGTCACGATGGATCCGCCGTTCCTATCGAAAGAACTCTGCCGCAGACAATGGGAGGAGTGTAGAGAACAGCACTACCTATCAGCGCTAATCGGATGTTGTAGCGTAGGTATACACATCTACGTCCTCGAGGGCTCTGCTGGGATGTATTTCGACCATCCTCTCGTACCTAGCTCGTATAGTCGTGTCGTCTGCATTGTACAACTCCCTCAGTTGCCTCTCAAGTTCCGTTGGGTCCTCATCGCCCTGGAGCTCCTTGGCGGTGATATAAAGGAGTGCATAATACATTCGGTCGACCGTCAGCGTGTCACGAGTAGCTTCCACGGTGCGAAGGTGCCGACGTCTCTTCGTGATCCAATCGTACTTATGCACAGCCGTCCTACAGTCTGATGTAAATTTCCTTCGCTCGTAACTACCCCGAGAGACATATGAGTTCACAGGAGGTTCTGTTGGCCTCGCTTGCTGATTAGCACTGCCCTTGCCTGACCTATTGCCGAGACGTCCACTCTGGCGGCCTCTACTGCCACCTCCAATGTGAGCTGATACGTTGGTTTGCGGCTGGGTGCAGCTGGGGCCCGAGGTGCTCGTAAAGGTAAAAGTGGTAGCAGGCGGAGCAGGACCAGTCGAAGTAGGAGGTGGTAGAGTCAGACCGGCCTGAGTGGGAGCATTCGAAGCAGGAGATGCCGTCGCTGTAGTGGTCGGACCAAAGCCAGTCGGAGCCGCTGGTGGAATGATAGTCTGGGCAAAGCCGGTCGGAGCAAACTCAGTAGGTGGAGTAGGAGTCGCTGTCATAAATGTGGCCTGAGTAGGACCGATTGGAGTAATAGTCTGAGTGGGTCCAGTCAGAGTAGGAGGCGTTGGTGTCGTTGCGAGCTGAACATGAGCAGACATAGTAACGTCGGTCGATGCAGCAGGCGTAGTAACGTCAGTTCGAGCACCCTGGCCGAAATTGCTCCAACCGACAGGGAGCCAACCAGTAGCACCACCGCTGTTGGGGATAGCAGGCGGAGTCGCAGGGATCACATTAATATCAGGCGTAGTGGCAGGATACTTACGCAGTCGCTGGCTGGCGCGCATCTCCTTACGGGCGCGCTGCCGCTGACGGGCACGTATTTCATTGACGGACGAAGTGCGGCGCCTGCGCCGGAGCCGATTGTCACGAAGGGTCATCCCACTGCCGAGCCGAACAACGCCGGCAGAGTTAGTAAACCGCTGCCTAACACTGACCCCATTAGCCCTGAAGCCGAGACCTAAGCGCCCAAGGTCATGTCGCGTAGCCAAGGAGCGGTACTGACCTTTGAGGCTTTGTCGAGTGCGAATTGGAACAGCTATCCTCATAATTTTGGATCTGTCGGCGGGGTTGTGCTGCTTAACAACTACGACCTTTTGAAGCCTCCTGGCTATAAATGATGGCGTCTGGTGAGCGCGCTTCACACCCGTAGAAGGAGCGCGCATCTTGGACGGCAGGCGGTAGGCAGTGGAGTTTACCGGTGGTGCAGGGGTATGCTCATCTGTTGCACCCTGGCCGGCATGGTACAACCCGATAGAGGCGCCATTGTTCGTGCTGGCTGGCAACACATTATCAACCAAACTGCTGGTTGACGGTATGCTGGTGCTGTAAGCTAGCGCCGTAGTATCGGCTGCACCGCTGTTGTTGGATGGCGCCGATGGTGCTGCGACCTGATAAGAAGCCGCCGGAGTAGTGTCCGTTGACGCCGCTGCAACCTGGAAGGGAGCTGGCGTCGTAGTGTTCGCTGGCGGTGCTGCGGACTGAGAAGGGGTCGATGGAGCAGGAGCTACTGGTGGCGCGCTGTCGTCGTCATAAGGCGCTGCTTTAGCTCCACTGCTTCCATCCAAACTCGCAGTCTGCGCAGTGGCTGAGTCGTCAAAGAGCGGCACGGGAACTCTGCACGACCCGAACCCAGTACTTCTGAAAGTCGGGGCGGGACTCTTGACGGGTGGAGGTCTTGACGAGATCATGTAGTGAAATAATTTGTACCCCGCCGAGCACAAGTCACATACCCCAGACGACCGAAGATAGCAGGTGCAGGGGTCGCGTGGTGCAGATCTGTCCGGCTCGGGTATTGGGGCGCCACCGGGAACGTCAGGCTCGGGCGTTGGAGTGACACCAGGGATGTCGGGGATGTCGGGGACGTCGGGGTCGTCGGGCAGCTCAAGTCGATCCTGGTGTGAAAAAGTAATGGGGGCATGCTGATGCTGCGCAGTGGTATCTCCAATCGAGAGGGAGAATCCACCCGGGACACTGCCGAGCTCTGTCTGGCCAGTGGGCGGGCCCGCACTCATGCGGGAAAGCACGTAAAAAACGTAAAACAAAGGAACAATGATAAGCAGCTCATACATTGCGAACTCTAAAAAAAGTGAGGAAATATTTAAAAAGATGTGTGAAGGGAAAAAGAGAGACATGAAAATAAGGGCACGCAGCTCCTCCTTTTATTCTCTCTCTGCTGCGGCTGTTGTGCCACTGGAGGGACATGGAGGGAGAGTATCGCTGCCAGTGTGACTTGGCGGGTGGCTTTTTTTGTGCAGATCGTAATGAGCTGAACCGCCGATTTGGGGCAAGGGGTTGGGGGCGGCGGCTTACCAATAGCCACACGTGTGGGGTAGACAACACTAAGGAACAATGGATGGCTGAATCCATTTTCAGAGACTTTGGTAGTCTTATGGATGCCAGCTATCGCCAATTCCTCTTTGCTATCTCGACAGCTCTCCAAACCTATTTTTTGCAGGCAAAGTCGCTCCTTTGGCGAGAATATCTGCACATCTCCTTTAATTTAAAGAGTGTATTGATTTGCGTTGTTGGGCAATCCTCTCGCACATAAACTCCGACTTTATGCAAATAAAAGGCACACTAAATAAAAATGCTCTTCGTGTAGGCAATTCTTTGCCGCTAACAGCAAACCCATGTCAATCTGAAGTATCCGTACACGCATCAATGGCAACACTCCTCACAACCTACTTGTTCATAAAAGACCACAGTCTATCAATTCGTAGGTCAGATAAACCGCTCCAATCAGTCCTAATCTAATCTTCTCAATCGCCAACCTTAATCGTTAGGCAAACAAACACTGTTTTTGATGACGATGTTAGCGATAAACAACTTTATGTCTTATAGTCCATTTTATATATATTCAATTCATGAGGAATTCCAGGTCAATGCACAATATATTGACGTTCCAGTAGTGTCGGAGTCAACCAGTATGCACACTGCCAGTAATGCACATACTCGCCTGTTTTGGACTACCTCAATATCTTCCTGGAAGGCTTGTTTATACTGAGTATTTAAGGTACACTTATCAACCAATGTAACTAGGCTATTGGTCAAGTCTGTGCCATGTGCCTTGGGTATAATATATTTTCGAACTTGCCACACACTATCAATTTTATTACTATCGCATCAACTGATAAATGTAACGTTTGCATTTCACTTAGAGCGCTGCTGTCAATTTACACACCAAGACGTCATTAGCTGACTTTGACAAAGAAACAAGGATGGTAATTGGCATGTATGATATGAGCAATGACCGTTTATGTCCAATAATGATACATGACCGAGTTACTCAGAGTAAACAGTCCATTGTTGCAACGCCTTTTCATAGCTGCTACCGATGAGCCAAAGGCACTTGTTATTAAGGGGTGCTCTAATGGCTAGCCCCAGCAGCGACTGAGTGTGAATATCACCAGTGTCGCTCAATACGTAACTTTTGTTTAGTACCAAATGCAAAGAACACGTAGGACAAGTGGTGGCCGGCATTGCCCAAACGTTGGCCTAGGATTCAATGCATCGCAGCTGCCTGCCACAGCAGCTCTCGTTAACCAAACATAGATGTGATAAACTGGGGAAAATGACTTGCGTCTGCAATTAAATTGGTAGAGTAGACCGAGACCACCTTGCCTTTTGGGCCTGATGACTATATCCCAAGTAACCCCGGGAGACCCGCTACACCAAACAAAAGCGCTTACGTTCTTGTACACTAGCTTGTAGGTGAACTTAGAAAATAACATAGTGCGCACGACATACCAGAGCTTTGCCAATAATACCAAGTATGTCAAAAGGATTCAACCATACAGTGATAGCTTTCCTTGCATCTAGCCCATTGTGGTCATTTGGTTTTTTCCGACGAGGGCACCATCAACATACTTTTTTGTCAAGCCGCTCTCCAAGAATTGAATCCCTAGATATCAATGTGCCGCATGGGGGAGCATAAGAGTCTATGGCAACTCGAACGCGGGACTTTCTATGCAGAGCATCCCAGTCTTACCATCATTCAGCCGGGCATTTGAGACCTAGCTATGGTGGTCCATCGCTGAGTTGAAAACTCTGACATTCTTCTCTGAGAAGGCTACAATTGCAATGTCGCCAGAAAAGGTAATAGTGCAAAAGTGGTAGCCGGGGAGTTTTAGACCAGTTAGGCGGTAGCGGAAATAGTCGAGGAGCAGGTCAGCGATAGGATTTTCAGAAGTAGCGACAGTGAGTCGCCCTGTCACAACCTCTTACAAATTGATACCCTAACCTTCGACCATGCACTAAACCTCACATCGGCCATATTGCACTCGTACCTAGAGAGCACACAACTACAGAGTACCGCTTAACTATATTACAGTGTTCCGCACAGCTGTCCAATTGTTCCCAATCTTCTTGATCATATTCTTTGCGTTGGACCAAATCAGGATGGCGCCATGGAACCTTTCAATAGCGTATAAAAATGTAAAATGTTAAAAGGGTAGAGCTGCGCATTCGCAATATATTTTTTATGTACAAGTGTGTGTATTTACAAATTGGTAGGAGGAGGGTGTTCCCGATCTTGATTTTGGATTAGCTGCATAGAGCTTGTGTCGGGCTTGAGCCGGATCGAGAAATACCAGTTGCCAGAGGTGCCCGAATTGGACCAAGAGAGGCTAGTCGCCAGAGATGCCCGAGTTGGATCGAGAGAGACCAGTCGTCAGAGGTGCTTGTCCACCGCGTGCGAGTAGCCAAGCCAAAACCAGGCACACTTGAATGCAAAGCTATCCAAGACTGTTTGGTTTATACATGCCCTTAGTCTGCGGTTATGCAGGGCAAACATGTAATGCAAGTCCAGGCACACTTGGATGCAAAGCTATCCGAGATCATTTGGCATATTCAGGCCATTGGTCTGCGGTTAGTCAAAGCAAACGTGTAGTGCAAGTCCAGGCATACTTGAGTGCAAAGCTATCCGAGACTCTTTGGTATATACATGCCCTTAGTCTGCGGTTAGTCGAGGCAAACGTGTAGTGCAAAGCATGGCGCCAGTGATGAACTTGAGACATACCAGAAGAAGAGCGCAGTCATTGTGTCGATTTTTTTGTGCAGGGGTCATGGCCGCGTCCACAGTTAGAGTTAGCAGAGCACGATGAAGATGTCGCAAAGAAGATACCGAGTGAAGAGCGAAGAGCGTAGTACGTTGAGAGCTTGAGATAGACTTGCTGGTCGGTATTGAAAAGAGAAGAGGAGTGGTGGTTGTTGTTGAATCTCGCTCCAAGGGGCGCCAGGGGGCACGCCTTTTATACCATTTGAGGGGGGCAGGATGGGCGAGGTTTGCCAAGCTTGCATTTTTTTCTCTCTTCCTCTGGCTGTTGCTCTCTCTCGGCTTACACCGAGTGCAACTTCTCTGTTGTGCAGCTGACACTCCCCGCATGTCTGTTGGGCCAAAACGACATAGCCTCTGACGTACTTTCACTGGCCCTCACAGTCAACCAGGCAGTGAGGAAATAAGAAAAACAATTGCCGACGATCAGCACATGTAAGCGCCACACATTTCCGAGTCTTTTTGACAACTTTTTCCTTTGCCGTTCGCTTTGCGATTGGCTGGGGCTTGCTATCTTATCTATACATCCCGACTTGTCTTTTTTTTTTCGTCTATAATTGTGAAAAAAGGCCTTGCCGACGGCGTTCCCACGATGCCCCCTAAACAATTGAAGTAATATATGCGCATTGCGCCCAATGTACGTAATTTGTGCTCGCTGCCCCCCCCCCATCATCCTCTCTTTGGGGGCAAATGCCGACCAGCTTTCTTATCTCTGTCCACACACACGCACAAAAGAAGGCTAGTCTAAAAATGGCGCTCTGAGGCACGGATATACCTCACTGGAATAATGAACCACTGGATCCTGCATGAGACTTGGAGCCAGATCATCAATGGATCGAGCTGTCATTGATGTTGGACCCAGTGGGAGCGCCCCCTGGTCTACGCCACCTTCCGTGACAGGTGTGCACCAGTGGCGCTATCCCTTTAGACGACACTACAAGAGCTTATTGACAATCTACCTAATCACGATAAATCCGCTAGCTTCGAGTCAAAAAGCACTCCGATGGCGTGTCATTATCTGTTGGCGCTTGGAGTATTTTCAGTGCACCTCTCTTCCTTTTTCTCATATGGAAAACATTTTCGTTACTCTTCTCTAAATATTGACTACATTTAGTGTCTGTCACTTACATGATTAGAGGGCTCTAGCTATGGACATGCGATGGCTAAGTGCTTGTGGCGATAGTACCAGAGTAGACGTCGTTGAGAGTCGTTATTGGCAGCAGATATTATTTACACGGCGCCTATGGCAAATCTGCGAGTTTGAGCGACTAGCTTACTTCAGCGTCTAGTTGTCGCTCTGCCCTCACAGTGCCAAAAGCGCGGAAGGCTGTTTCAAGTCCATGCCGCAGACTGCATTAGTGCCGTCACTAAGCTTGGCCCTATAATTACAACTGCTCTCCTCAAGCTACACGGGCAACACTGGCAATACCTACAACAGGCGAATGCCATTGAAGCTGCGACTGAGATCACATTTGTCATAGACAAGATCTACACCCAATACCTCGGCAGATGCTCGCCTATTAAGCAGCCCACGCCTTGGGCGCTTGAGTAGACATCAGTATTCAACGCGCAGGCTTCCACGCCTCTCCTTATTTTGAGATGGTTCAGTTAAGAGTCTGATCGCCAATCAGACGCTACTATTTTTTTTCCCGACAGGCCTTTTTTATTTACTTCGCAGCTAGCACTTTCAACAGCGAGCGATACGCTTGGTATCAATGAAAACACCTCTTTCTTCTTATCTCCAATAAGACCATAGATAAGACGCCAAAACAAAAGCATGCATGATTATGCATGCCGGCATGTAACTAAAAAAAGGGACAGCGCGGTGAACACAGCCGTAAAGGCTGCATTTATATGCCGTCTCATCTTCGCATGTCGCTGCTACATGGACTTTCGAGAGCAATCTCTTTTACCGATATTTGCACTCAAAAAAGTTGATGTCGATCACCTGGAATAGGTTAGCGCAAATCTGAACTTGTTCTTTTTAATATAAGAAATAGACTTGTAAGATATTATGCTATCACGTCAAATCTAGCCTGTACCATGTGTATTGCCAACAATAAACAGCTGGAGAGGGGAGGGGAGCAAAAAAAAGACATGGGACGCCACCATTCATAACGTGTGTGCGGGGGGGGGGGGGTTGAGGTTCATGTTGTGGACCATCCCTTCATCACATAAATAACATGTCAAATGCAGAAAAAAGGGGCGCCGACAGTGAGCCTCCCGGAGCTTCCCCCAACAGACTGAGCCGACCACACGTGGCATTTGCAGCTCCGCTCTTATGATAGAGGAGCTGCATCCTGTAAGGTGATTCGCCATCCCACTCTCCACCAATAGAAACAAGGATCTGAAGTGTCCCGTAGACAAGTTCAATTTTTTTTTTTTGCCACTTCACCTTCCCCCTTGCCGTGCACACATGCAGGCGGGCAAGGCACTCAGGGTGGCAAGAGGATTGCACCAAAAAAAAAACACTATTTAGACAGCGCCCAAAGTCCTATTGAATAGCTCACCCCCTTTTTTCTTTCTTATTTTCTTCACTACAGCATTTTTACAACCTCATCACCTTTTGACATATTCCCTTCTAAATTATGCACTTTTTTATCCTTGCGGCACTTGCCTCTATCTTTGGCGCCCATGTCTTTGAGCCGCTGAACGAACAGCCTCGGGCAGCTTTGACTGATGAAATTGTGTTCTGCGCTCTGGACACCACCGTCGCCAGTCCGCTCCCAACAGCCACTGGCACCTACAGCCATGGTTACCACGACGCCGCGACCCCAGATGCCACGCTAGGCACAATAGTCAGAGGAGCACACAATCGGGGTCTGCTCTTTGGGGCTACTGAGACTTCAACCCCGCGCCTAACATATATTGGCGGCATGGATTTGCAGGCTGAACCAACTGGGTTCGGCGGCATACTAAGCCAGAATGGAGCGAGGTCAGGACCAGGTCGTATTCATTTTCATCATCACCTTAGTGGTCCAACGCCAGCGCATCATACGACTGTGGCTATTCCGACGCCCATACCCACATGTCCGAAGGCACAGGAGCGCGAACAAATATTGATGCCAGAAACAGCGGCACACACCTCTCCGCCTGCCAGACCGATTGAGCCAGCACTGTTGTGGGGTGAACAGCTGCTGCCACCGCCGATGGCTCGGGACTTTATCATCGGCATTGCGTGCTTTATGGTGGGCTGTGTTATCACCACAGTAGTCATTCGATATGGCCAGGGCACCGTCAGTGATGGTCCCAACGATGACGATACTGACAATGACAATCCCAACGATGGCGGCACTGACGATGACAATGGCACCGACGATGATGGTAACAGTGATCAAGAGGTCAGCAACAAGCACAAGATGCCCGTCAACGACGAAGACGCCAACGATAGGTCTGACAGACCAACCGAGCCTGCGCTGTTGTGGGGTGAACAACTGCTGCCACCGCCAATGCCCCAATACCTTGCCATCAGTATTGTGAGCTTTATGGTGGGCTGTGTTGTCACCACAGTAGCCATTCAATATGGCCAGGGCACCGTCGGCGAGGCTGCTAACGATGAGACCGTCGATGGCGGCAATGTCGTTGACGCCGCCCATCCCGCGCCTACCGACGACGAGACCGTTGCTGGGGATGTAGTCGACACTGCGCATCCCGCGCGTATTGACGACGAGACTGTTGCTGGGGATGTAGTCGACACTGTGCATCCCGCGCGTATTAACGAGGAGACCGTCGCTGGCGGCGAGGCCGTTGACACTGTGCAGACAGATCGCGTCGACGACGATGGGACCGTCGCTGTTATTGAGGTCGTTGATGCTGCGCAATCAGCGCGCACCGACCAAGATACCATCGTTGGCGGCGAGGCTGTTGACACTGCGCAGACAGACCGCGTCGACGACGAGACCGTTGATGGGGATGCAGCCGACGCTGCGCATCCCGCGCGTAGCGACGAGGAGACCGTCGCTGGCGGCGAGGCTGTTGACACTGCGCAGACAGACCGCGTCGACGACGATGGGACCGTCGCTGTTATTGAGGTCGTTGATGCTGCGCAATCAGCGCGCACCGACCAAGATTCCATCGCTGGCGGTGACGTCGATATCAGGGATGTGGCCACTGTTGCTACACAGCCGGTGCCTGTCGATAACAATAGCGCTGTCAATGACTCTGCCGACGTGAAACCGGCTGGGTCAGCTGCTGAGCCTGGCAACTCCGAGCCCTGGAAGAAGTGCCACAGGAGTAAGCGCGGGGGTGTTAAGGTGCGGGCACGGCTGGAGAGGCGGTTGGAGAGGCAGTCGAATATGCCTGCCGAGGAACCGGCGCCTATTGATACGCGACCGAACAGTCCTGTCGCTATTGGGTCTAACGATTTGTCCTTCTCGAGCCGTGGGGATGACCAACGTGCCACCCAGGCCACTGCGCCTACGGACAGTCAGTCGCGCGGATCCACTACCGAGGCCAACAACCAGAGTTTGTCGTCGACGAGTCAGAGAGATCGGGATGACGAACGCACCAATCTGGCCCAAGCGCAAATGGATACTCCGCTGAATAGGCCGGCCGCTGCTGGACCTGACAACTCGTCATTCTCAAGACGTTGGGACAATCAACGCGCCAACCAAGCACGGACACCTAGAGATAGGCAGCCAAATAGGTCTGTTGCTACTGGGCCTAGAGACTGGTCCTCGCCAAGACGTCGGGGTGGCGAGCAAGCCAACGAGGAACCAGTGGGAGACGGCCAGCAGTCCAACGAGAACCAGGCACCGACGACTGCTTTCAGCTCAAACGACAGAAGGTACAACCGAACCAAAAAATGGTAAAAAAAATTCATCTTCGTTTTTTCAATAACTATCTTTTAGGACAATATTCATGTTTACTCAATATAAGAAGGAAAATTTCACCAAATCGACTAAGAGCCTCATCAGACACACCGGTGTATTAAGCTCATCGGGATCAAGCAGTTCTAGGCTTTGGCTCTTGGCCGAGATCCTTGAAAAGCTGGGTAACCTGAGTCTGGGCATTCTTGTAAACGTCATCCATAGACCCCTGGCACGAGACAGTAATGACCTTGCCGTCCTTGTCATATGCAACAATATCTGACTGACTTTTATTTTAGCAAGTGCCGAAGCGTTTCTTGATCGATGTCCATATGGTCACTGGTCTCTGGTAAACTCGAATCAATTCAAATAACTCAGCAACTAAGAGGTTTGCAGTAAACCACATCTTGCTTCCCGAATAGTAGAGCTTATCAGCAGAGCAATAGTTTCGTCGTGCACTAATAAAGTTGGTTGGTGGTGGTTTATGAGGGGGCATTACGCGGAGCTTTTGGCTGGCGGCAATGCACTAGAGGTCGGCTATATTTGCCAAATAAGAACGTACAAACTCCAATTGTCTTGAACTTGTTCTGTTTTGCGCCATCCACAGCCTCGAATAGGTGCATGGTTGCGTATCATTGACGCAGAAAGACAGGGTTACCATTACAACTTTAGTATGTTTAGAAGCCAGCTATTATGTGAGACAAATTGACATATGATATGAATATATAGCTGATAAATCGTATTTTGCCGTCATCACCAACTTGACACAAGCAGACAGATACACATTTCAACAGGACATGGGGTAAATAACTGCTTCTTTTTTCTTTGCGAATGGACTTGATCTATTGACATTAGAGTTATCCATGTCTTAGGCAGAGGAGTAGTGCTCTCGGGCAAAGTCCATATCTGTCAACAAAAGTATTCGTTCGAGGAAATATCTAGTAATAAAAACACAACTTGAAGAATGAATAGCGTAGTAGCTCTCGCTGAGACCTGAGCTCTATCGCGCTAATTTTTAAGCAGGGATTTTGCTAAACGAAATTGACCAATCGTGCTTTCGTGTTAAAACCATGGTTTAAGTTGAGGTAAGTGTGGAATTGGGTTGGCGAGCTTGCGTTAACCGCCACTTGCGCCAGCCATCGTGGTCGATGAGCGCCTGCATACAACCCCAGTCCATGACCTTATTCTTGAGCCAAGTGAGGCTCACAGGCTTTGTCAAAAAGTCGTTACACCCCGCCGCCAATGCCGCACGCCTATCGCTCTGCAACGACGACGCAGTAAGCGCAACAATAATCACCGGCGATTTGATATGCGCTGACGGCGGCGTCCGCGGCGACAAAGACTCCCCCAGTGCCTCGTTGACAGCGCCGTGCTTGAGAGCTGCGCGTTGTGGCAGTTGCAGGTTCTTCGACATCATCTGTCGCCGCCTATGGCTGTCGGCAACAGCTGCCGCTGCCTCGCCAGCCGCCGTACTAGTATCCCTGAGCACGCTTTCGGGGAACATGGCAAATTGCCTGACCGATTCCGAGTCATAGTTGTCGGGCGATATCAGGCACTCAGGATCAGTGTTTTCATAAGTCGCTACTCCCTTAGCCGAGTCACTGGGCAGACCGCTAGACTCAGAGACATCTGCTGCCGCTTGCGCACGTTGAGCGCTGACCGCCAGCTCAGGAGTACCAATAATGCTTTGTAGCGAGCGACTCTTCTTCTTGGCAGGAAACAGAGGCATCATCCGCTCACCAACAACAGTAGGCACGGTCTGTACAGGCTGGACATCATGTGTAGCGCCGAATCTCTCAGACCAGCCCTTTGAGTGGAACGGCGTCCAGCGAATCGTCCTCGAAGAAGCAGCAGAACCATGCAACGACGACGAACTGCTTCCCGGCGTACTTTCGACAGCCATGCTGGCTACCGAGCCAGTAGACACCCACACGCCAATTCGTTTCTGGCGCTCCAATCTGCGAATAAGCTTAGTCGCCGTAATACCGTCCATAATGGGCATCTGGATATCCATAAAGACAATATGATATGGACCTCGCCCGACAACAGCCCCACCCGCCTCATCGACCCGAGTCTCCTCTGCTGCCTTTGTCCACATATTGACCGCCTCCTCGCCGTTGGTAGCTACGTCAAACCACACGTTCATGTGCCGCAAGAACCGTTTCATAATGTTACGGTTAATCAAGTTATCCTCAACGATGAGAACGCGAATAGGTGGAGCAATAAACGCCTGAGTTCGTGGCGACAGTCCCGCCACCTCCTGATCACCAGGCCGCAGCTCAGACGACGGCTTTTTGCTCTTGGTCCTGGTTACTATCCGAGGGACTACTGCCGACTTTAGCTGCTCCTGCGAGAGAGTTCGCCCACCACCTCTCAGCGCAGCCTCGCCGCTGCCGCCGGATATAGTCGATAGTGTGCTTGGTTGCCGAGCAACAGGGCTAGGCACATCGCCACTTGCTTCTAGTAGCTTTGACTCTGCCTGACGCCTTTTTGCATTCTGCAGCTTTGCACGCACCCGAGCCTGTCGGTCCTGCGTGGCAGCAGACGACTTGCGCTCAATAGGCGCCTCGACTGCGGAATCCCGTCCATCAGCAGCCTCTGCTTTAGCCGACTCTCCAACAGCATTGGCCTCGGCGGCAGAAGCAACTTCTGTAGTAATTGTCACGTGGTCATCAGCGGGACTACTATGCTGAGCTTGAGTACCAGGAGACTCAGTCCGTACATCAATTGGCAGTGACTCGGCGTCCTTCGATTCAGCGCGACTAGTAGTGCGGCTCAGCTCGTATGACGTCCGCGCGTCACCACGGTCGGGCGGTACTGCGGTACTTGGGCCATCGTTAAGCCCGAGCAATGCAAGCAGGCCTGTCGATGTCTGTGTCAGCGAACGGCTGTGACCCACCTCAGGTGAGGGCTCGCTGCCAATGCCAAGGAACTTGCTCTTTGCCTTTTGCTTTGCCCGATTGAAGAGCGACATCTTATCGCGGATACGCGACCGAGTCTTTGATATTCCACGCCTAGACGCCGGATCTTCGCTCTGTCTAGACGGCGTTATCGACAAAGTGGCAGAGCCTGCCACGACACCCGTCGGCGTTGTACTCACTACAGCCAGCGTCAATGCAGGCGGCAACGCGGCTGTCGCAAGAGAACTTGGAGTAGAAGGACCAGGAGACGCGCTGATATTCTGAGCAACGGGGCTTCCCACCAGTGATTCACTACGCGGCAATATCTGCATTGGGCCAGGGTCAGACTCTGCCGCGGACAACACGCCATCAATCGAATCCTTGCCAAGTACCAGGAGAGGAGGAGCTAGAGTCAGTGCACCATCGATCTCAGGCTTTTGCGAAGTTGCGCACCGAAGCGACTTTGCTAGCATCGGGTCATCAACTTGGATCAGCGGGCTAGGTGGCGTACCAACTGGTGTCTCAGAGGCATTCTCAAGGGCACCTGAAGTCGCAGCACCCTCGCGCGGGACGATCGCAAGGCCATCAGGGATATTGCCGCGTCGCTCTGCATTGCTCGCCGTATAGCCAGTGTCGGACATTAGCTGTTGGCCGGACGAAACGGACAGCGAATTGGACGATGTTGGTGGTTGGTTAATCTGTGCCGATAATTGTATATCGGCGCCGGACATGGAAACTGGTCGTCTGCTAGGCGCTCCAAAGCTCGACTCGGCATCAGGGACTTCGTTAACTGGCGACGGCTGCAGACGCTCTTGCTGGCCGCTCCCCGCCATAGAGCCAACAGCAGGATCAGCCGAGCGAGGAATATTAGACACAGTCCTCAAGTTCGCATAGAGCCCCTCGCTATTAGTGCTGCCCGGCGTAGATATCGCATTCGGGTGTGTCCTAAATCCATGCGGGTCATTGAGTGGATAAGTAGGAGGGCCAGTGTACCAGAATCCAGAGGCATCAGGATGACGCTGTCCGCAGTGGAATGTCGCCGGCGGCATGCCGCCAGCAAAGTCCTCAGTGTAAAATGCTTGCGAGTTCAGACGCATCGACGCAGAGTGTGGGTATTGCTGCTGACTAGGCAAAGGTCCTTCACGGTGCGCTGTAAATCGCCGCTCAAGTCTGCGCGTTTCCCAAGCCGCGCGCAAGCTGTTAAGCAACCGTCGCTCGCATACCGGCTTGGGCAAAATCTTCACCACAGGCGGAGGCAGCGGGTGAGGCAAAGCTGACATGGTTCTCACCCACTCGCGGTACATCGTCATGGACGACACTGGCGCCAGTACGATAATGCCCAGTGTCGCAGTATACACACCCTTGCGATGTTTAGGCAACAGCGAGCAGCGATTCTCTGCCTGTGACACGCCCGGTTCTGTCCCAGCAGCACCAAGCGACGGAGCCTCACCCGGAGGTCGAGCACCCAGATCAAAGGGGCTCCCGAGTTGAGATTTAGACGATGCTGAAAACGACAGGGTGCCACGTAGGGTCTCAAACTCTGACTTTAGAATATCCACATCGTCGTCGATAATCACATATGCTGGGGGTCGCTGGGCCACCGGGTGCGCCGCGGAGCTCGGAGTGGTCGGATTACGAGAGGGAAGCCCGATCGCCGACTGCTCCACTATACAGCCAGCAAGCGAAGCCAAGTACCCCTCAATCGTATCCAGAAACCGCAAGCTCTCGCTCTCCGAGTCCAGCGAAGTATCAGACGCCGCCAACGATCGAGGTCCCTTGGCAGACTCGGCAAGCATGCCTTCACCGGGCGATGTAGCCGATCTCGGCCTTTGGTGGCGACTGGCTGTGGCCGTGCGAATGCTAATGCGCGCGCCGCGTAGCATCGTGCGAAACTCGGTTAGACTCGGGGAAAACTCCAGCGGCGAGTCCAGAACTAGCTGGCTGTTCACTTCGATCAGTGGGACGATCTTTGAGAACCGATCTTCGCCAGACAACGCCTCGTGGACTAAAGCCTCTGGCAAGAGAAAGCGAATAAACATCCAGTCGTGCCGCGGCAAAGCGTCGTTGCTTTTCAGCATCCCGGGAAGCTCTGGCGATACTGCTTGGCCGTTCAGATCGCTGCCACCGAACACATACGAGCAAGACGCGGCCTTATCCTGTTGCTTGTCGTCGATGTCAGACACCGCCCACCGACTCTCAATTGCAATGCGGTCCGGGTAAAATGAAGCGCATATACGGCGTACCTCATCCAACTCCACTGCTCGCCAGGGCGCTGTTTCCCCAAGTGCCGCTGGTGGAGCAGTCACTATCTGTGGTGCGCTACGACCCGGCTGCGCTAGGGTGGCGTGCAGTGGACGCCGACAGATAAAGTAGATCGCTGCTGACGTGATGTCGCCAGGAGCATGGTCAGTATAACGCTTGCCCGGAACCCTCGGAATAACATACTTTGGAGCAAGACACAGGTCGTCTCCGGGCTGCAGATAGTGCTCAAGTAAGATGCTCGCGGTCTCAAGAAGAATGTGTCGAGCAGGCTGGATGGCCTCGCGTCTCATCGACCAAGTTCCATGGACAAGGGCCGCCTCAACGCCCTTGGTCTCTGGGAAGGTCGCCTCGACTATCCGGTGCTCAAAGAGTGGTGCGGCTGGTAGTGCGATAGACAAGTGGACGCCAAGTTCGCCGGCTCTAGGCGCCAGCACGTCAGCAATCCCTTGTAGATAGTATAGCAAGCCATGAGAGGGACAACTATCGTCTGCGTCTCGAGGTGTTAGCTCAGCCATGTCGCTGGGCGCGTGCCACGATGGTGTGGCTTTAGTACCCGACTGGCTCGCCTTGTCGAGCCCCAGTGGGCGTGTAATGTCGGTGACACGCTCCACATGTTCGAGCAGAAACATTGCGCTGTTGAGGCTGGAGATGGGCACAACGACATCGTCATAGTTGCCCTCGGGTTCTTCGGGCGACATGGCCACATATCTAGCAGTCGGGCGTTCGCTAAACAATGGAGTAATGCCGCTCATATCCGCCGCTTGTCGACCAATACGTTGAGTCGTGTCAATAAATCGCGCCCTCGGTGAAAAGCCAGCAGCTAGCCGCAAGTGCGCCTGGAGCAGCCTGCTGAACCTAGCACGCTCGGCGCGCAAACTGGCCAACAGCAAACTGACAGAATCGCTTTGCGTGTCCACTTCACTGATAGACCGTCGTGTGTCACTAGACGCGACACTCATGGAGAGCAGGGCCAGGCTCCCAACATATCCCAGAAGTCGCAGCCGACGATCAAGCGTCTCGTTGGCTGCTCCTGCGATAGGAGGCTTCCTCGTCAGCAGCATAATGATGTTGGCGGCTGCAAAGGCCAGCTGGTGCGAGCGTGGTTCAGAAATTGACATTACCATACGGTGAATAACTAATAGAGCCAAGGCTAGAGCTCGCATTCCAGGGTCACTGTCTTTGCTTGCCATTGCATCTCGCAAGAGACTACTGTATACTCGTAGTGTGGCTGTAGAGGTCGATCGAGCCACAGTGGCGGCGGCGCCAGTGTCAGCCATGTGTGGGTCGCGAGAAAAGCAAATTACAAATATGAATAGAGAAAAAAAGAAAGAAAAGGTAGGCAGAGAAATAGCTCGAGTATGTAAATGTCGAATCTACCTTGGCCAATTACCAAGAAACGAGAGTAGAAAAGAGAAACAAAATATGCGCAAGGTGGACCTAAAAAGGGACAAGGATAGTACTAAACCCGCCTAGGGACAAAGAAGAAGAAAAAACAATCTATGCACGTATACAATCGCCAAACTGAGATTCTACATCGACTCGTGCAGTTGCTGGGCCCGAGTCAGAAACTTTTAAATGGAAAGCTAATTGGCAACTGCATGCGCCACAGCCATTTCACCGCATCTAGAGCTGTTCTTCGCGCTCTAGACCTGTGGGGTGATGTAAGTTTGCATGTACCTGGATGGCTCCTCCACATGATAAACTCTATCTACCTAATTGCAATTCTTCCCTAGTAAAATCAAAGCGCAAGTGCCCAATGGAAATGGTCGGCAGTTGTCTAAAAATCAACATTGGAAGTGCAAACCTTATTCAGCCCGATGATTGCTGTGCTGCGCAAACCCCCCGCAACACGAGAGGAACGACTGCGCAGCAATTCCTCACGCCTATTTCAAATTTTTGATCGAGCACTTTGACGACTCCCTTTCGAGTCATGTAACCAATCAGCGAACCTTGGCCGAGAACCTCAGTG
>JANBQS010000128.1:0-32146 GCA_027577415.1 Coemansia sp. RSA 922 | reverse complement strand
AGACTGGACGAGTTTTTCCAGCGTGCTACACGACCGTCCAGAATGTCAAATAGTACGCCGATGGGAATACACCAAAATGACGTGAATAGGAAATCGGTGTTTTGTGTTATTAGCGCCTTCATCGCGAACATTAGGCTGAGACACCCGCAGACTCCGTTGCCCAGCGTTACAAAGTCAGCTAGTTGGAACGACCGAACCATCGAGAACCGCGAGGGCAGTTCGGGGTCGCTGGTCTTTCTCTTCACCTGTTTAGACAAATGAGAAGACATAATAATAAACGCGAATTGAAGAATAAAGTAAATAGTAGTAAATAAAAAATAATAGCAAGTCGCTCAAACAAGAAGAAAAAAAAAGAATGACAAAAGAAGGAAGAGGGGATAGAGAAAAAGGGTCACGGCTCCACGGCTCATCCAATTACACGTGTCACAAAGGCGCTCAGGCGAATCATCCGAGAAATCAAGGCAAAGTGAATCTCTGTTGATACATAAAATTTAAAACGACTTATACTCCGAAAATAGCCATCATCAGCTCACGAAGTTTGCGTACGTCATAGGCGTTTTCCTCCATGACATACGTGAAAGTAGTCAGAGATCCCTGCAAAGCCTGTGAGATAGCAGGATCTCCTCGAATAGTCTGGATACTCCTCGCAATAATATCCGACAGCTTGGCAATCCCAGCATCCCACAGGGTATCCACATCCGCCTTTGAGCGGAAATCGGGCGCCGACGCCAAAATGCCATGCTCCACAACAAAGAATCCAATAACGTCAAAAAGCATAGCCTCAAATGGCGCCAACTGCGCCAACGCGAATTGTACAGGCGACGCCAATATGAGACTGAGCTGGTCTGACCTGTCCTCAGTAAAACTACGGCGGAACTCTGCGCGTCTCCCCAGTTTCTCATTGATGTGGAGACACTGGTACAGGGGCATCATGTCGACAGTGAGTGGTTCGTCGTGATCGTATTCTTCATCCAAAACGAATTGCACAGCAGAACTGACAAAGTAGCGTTCTTGGACAGCGGCATCCCGTTCCGCCCACATCCCCTGCTTGCGCTGCATGCGGCTCGTTAGGTGGCTGCCAATATCGCGTGTAGTCTTTTTGAGGCCAAATAGCCAGTCCTTCATATCTCGCAAGGCTGCGCCTTGGAGCTTAGTCTCCATATGAGGAATCGAGGATTCAAGCATGCGGCCAAAAGCGAATCTCCGTACCTGCGGCAAACTCTGGTCCTTGAGGGCGCTCAAGGTCTTTATAGCCGAATAATACTGCTTGCCAACCACCTGCTCGTCAAAGCCAGCCACCAAGCGAACGACATCGAGACACCCGCGCACAGCATCAACAGCATCCTGGATATTGCCATGTTCCCGTCGCAAGCTAAGTAACTCGGCCTTTTTCTCGTAGAGCGATTTCCCTGATAACTGTAACTCGGCGTTAAGGCCTACGACCTTTTCTTGTAGCTCTGAGGTGTTTTGTCGAACTTTGAGGAGCTGGGCGACGGACTGAACAAATTCTTGGTGATAGTTGCCGCAGAGTTTCATTATTTCGGCGTCTTTGCGTTGAGCGAATAAGTCGACCTGTTGGCGGAACAGTTTTTGCTTGTTGGCACGGTATACAGAATGGATTAGAGGTCCTAATTGCTCCATGGCTTCTTCGACGGTTGAGACGCTTCCAGCGCCAACACCGGTACCCGCCGTGCCTACGCTGTCAGACAGCAAAACTAGCTGCTGCAACTGCTGCTGTATAGAATCGGCCATTATGAATTAGTAGATGTGTGAATTGAATAAAGATGCAAGAGTTTAGGCGAAAGGGAGGCGGGTGGCGAGCTCACACGCGTCGATGACTCTACCCCCTCATCCAGCCAATGTTTATACTGGAAACAAAAAAATTTTAACAGGCTTTTTGTTTTGTCTTTTGTGTATTCGTTTTCATTCAATTACATTTTTATTATTTGCTATTATTTCTTCCACACTTTTTTTTTATATTTTGAAAATATGAGTGGAGGACAGGGCCTGACACCGGTTGGGTCACCGAATCGGCGGGTTCAGCGGCGCAGTTTGGCACCGGCACATTCACCAGGACTTGAATCACCACCGTTTCCGCGTATATCGTCCAAACCAATTACAACAAGCGATAGTAGTAGGGCTTTAGGTTCGTCGTTTGTTGAACGAGTGTACCGCAACACTGATGGAGCTTCTGAAGTGCAACAGCTGTTGGCAGAGTCTTCACCAGCAAAGCCATTGAGTGAAGCAGATATAGGACGCGTACCACCACCACCGCCACCACGCGCGTCTTCAGTGGCAGCTGCAAAGGGCCCTACTTCGGCGATCCCAGCATCAGTGCTTGACATACCGAGTCAGCGACTCTATGCGCTGTCTGTAGTTGGACTACTGGCAGCGTGGAAGATATACGAGACTATCGGGCTGTCGCTAGAATCGGGACAGACTAGTCTCTACCTGTTTATCAAGTGGTGTATACTGGACTTTGCGTTGTTGTACGCAGGGTGGCGACTACACATACCCAAGCTTCGGATCACAACAGCAATGTTATATGGGCTGTTGGCAGGGAGCGTGTTTCTCAACCTCAACATGTTTCTGTTTTCGTCCAGCGTCCTTGTTCTTGCTTTAAAGCCCGTTGGACTGGGAGTAGCCAGCAGTTGCTTGCGGTCGATCAAGAGCGTTCCGCTTGTGGGTCCTTGGCTGGTGGGCGACAGCGAGTTGCTTATTGATACGTTCCAGCTGGACGATGAGCATATCTTGGGTCGTCACACGATCCATATTCTGCCTCACAGTCTAGCGCACATGAACCCCACGGGCAAGACTATGTGCATTGACTCGAGAGAAGCGGGGCAGCGGACATGGTACTCGCGGCTTGTACCGGGATCTAGTCACAGGTTTCAGGAGCGGCAGCTGACGATCCCGATGCTAATTAACGGTACACGCCCAGCGTCAATTATGTACGCGCACACATCGTTTGAGACGGGCGTAAGACAAGTGCGGGCGGTGAAGAATATTAATGGGCTAAGGATGGAGACTGTGGCGTCATACCCCGCTTTGGGTAACTGGGTTCTGGCTACTTATTATCTGCCTGTTGTGGAGGAGGGCGCGTATGTGATCCACTCGGTACGCGACTCGAGGGGCTTGGAGTTCCGCACTGTGGCGGAAGCGCAGGCGACGGTTGTTGTTGGATGCCCGACTGCTCATTTGTCGTGGCGGAAGCAAGACGAGAATAGCACGTTTGCTGTGGGCAGCGACGGACACGCGAGTATCTGCCAGCGCGTGGGTTCTTCGTCGGGCGACGGAGCACTGGGGCTTATTGACGTAGTGGTGGAGGGGTTTGCGCCAATGGACGTGTCTGTTGTGCGCCTAGTCAATGGGCACCGCGAGGCGATGGAGCTGGATGGCATTGGCGCAAAGGAAACTGAAAACGATGGCGATGAGAATCAGTGGGCGCGGTTCCAGAGACGGACGTCGGCTTATACGCTGAGCGACGCAGTGCTGCAGGCCGGAGAGTATGTGTATAGGCTGGAGAGCGTGCGCGACGCAGCCAACCACACGGTGGCGTTGTCTGACACGACTTCTGGGGCGTCGGCGATCATGGCACGGATGGTTGTGCATGCCCGGCCTCGCGTGGCGTGGGCCTCGGGCCTGCCAGCGTCTTCGTCGCTTTGGCTGTCGGACGACAGGCAGCGCGCATCGCACCATGCGCTGGGACTACAACTGACGGGCCAGGCGCCGTGGACAGTCGACTACACAATTGATACTGGCGCCCAAGTGTTGCACGAATCACGCACGTTCACTACGGCGACAGCGGCGGCGTTGGATGCGCGGCAGGCGGGCGTGTACTCGCTCGTTGGCGTTCGTGACAGCTACTGTGCTGGCACGCCTGCCGACATGGGGCGAGTGACTGTGGAGCGGGCGGTGCGGCCAACGGCCAATGTCAGCTCTACGGCGATCATGGCGCGCGAGTGTGGCGGCGAGATCGGCGCGCACATTACCCTAGAGTTTACTGGGCGCCCGCCGTTCGTAGTGTCCTACCGCGAGCGCAACTTGCGGAATGCTCAGGGTCGGGCGGCTACGCGTGTGGTGCGTACTCATCAGCACCGACATGTCTTGGCTCTGACGCCGTCAGAGACCGGCACATACGAGCTGGAATTCTTCCGTGTTGAGGACGATAACTTCCCCAGCGGCCAGCCGATGTTTGAGGTCGTGCGCCAGGTGGTCCATGCGCAGCCCTCGGCGACCATTTACGCCACGCGTATGCCTCCTGCCGTGTGCCGTGGCGATTCGGTGAAGGTGCCGGTGAAGCTGAGTGGCGAGGCGCCGTGGCAACTGACCTACGCCGTGGCTCACGCTGACCACCACGCTACGTTTAATATCACGGATATTGGAGACGAGCGCCACTCTATTGCCGTTGGCCCGCTGGACGATCCTGGCGAGCATACCGTCGACCTGGTGCGCGTCACTGACGCCAGAGGCTGTGCCCGCGAGTTGGCCGGCAATTCTGCTACTGTCTGCGTGCGTGCCTCTGGACCACGCGCTGCCTTTGGCTGCGACTCCAATGGCGTGCGCTTGCGTGAGGGCGGAGACGCGCGTATTCCCATTTCGTTATCTGCTGCTGCCGAGTTCCCAGTCGAGCTGGCCTACCGCCGCCTGGACGACGACACTGTGTTCCATGCTACCATCCGCCATGCGTCGTCTCTGTCTGTGCCGGCCCATGGCGCTGGCCAGTACGTTTTGGTGTCTGCCAGGGACATGTGTCCTGGATCCGTCGACACTGTGCCGTGTGCTGTGCATGTGGAGCCTCGTCCCCGCGCATGGTTCGCCACCGATAGTTTGCTGAAGAGCGAGGATAGCTGGTACTTGCCTTCGACTTGCGAGGCTGCTTCTGCGGAGACCGTGGCTGGCCTGTTGCCGCTTGGGTTGAGTGGTGCGGGACCATGGCGGGTCGAGTATTTTGTCGATTACTGGGCTGACGATACAGCTCAGAGCGACAGCGTGCCTGACCGCTCGACATTGCGCTCGGCCTTGGTCCTCGACCCCGCAGTGCTGCCTATTGAGGGCCGTGCGCCTGGCAGATACCGCTATCGGCTGTCTACTGTCAGCGACGAGCGCTACACGCGGCCTCAGCCGATTGCCAAGCCTGGGGATGTGGTGGCTGTGGAGCACACGGTTACTCGCAGCCCCGCAGCTGTGCTCCGCGCATACTCGAAAGACGGCAAACCGCTTGTTGGTAATGGCGGGCTTTTCAACCGTCGTTCTCGCTCGCAGTCTGTCACTCACTGTTTGGCGCCGGGACAGCTGGCTCCCACGTCTGGCGAGTCTGCTGCGTGGGCGCGGGCTCGCGACCATTTACCCGAGTTCCGGATCGAGTTCTCGCCGGGCCATCCGCCCTTTGATGCCTGGGTCGAAGTGCTCCCGGCGTCAGGCAAAACCGAGGTCGTCGAGGTTCTTGCTATCCCTGGACACTCTCATCCTGTGGTGCTTCCTGATCATGTGGCGTCGCGTATTGGCCGCTACCATCTGCGGCTACTGCGGACGCGGGACGCGCTTGGCTGTGAGCACCGCTATGACTCGAGTGCTGGTGACTTGGTGGGCGGCGGCATAGACATCGAGTATATTGAGGCTCCTACTGTGCGCCCAGCCTCTTCGTCTCCAGCTTCTCGTCCTGACCGGTCAGTGTGCGTGGGCGATATCCTGGCATTTGATCTCCGTGGACTCGGCCCTTGGTCAATCGACTACCTGTATAACAATGCTCGTCGATCGACCACAGCTACTAAGCGTCTGTTCCGTCGTATAGCTGACGTCCCTGGCAACTTTACGCTCTCCCGGGTGTGTCACCGTAATGCTGCTAATGACTGTTGCTCGGAGTTTGACGACTTGAGCTATGCCGTGAATGATATACCGAGAATACGAGTCGGTAGAGGTGTTGACGTTCATCAGGATATTTTGGAGGGTGATCTTGTCCATATTCCGTTGTATCTGACTGGTCGCCCGCCTTTCACTTTTACTTGGCAGCGTCGTGCTCTTGCGTCAGAGTCGAATGCAAAGAGTAAGGTTCTGGAGTCGCATACTGTTAAGGATCTGGATGCTTATGAGTATACTATTACAACGTCGTCGGAAGGAACTTTTGAAGTCACTTTTGTCCAGGACCACTACTGTCAGTATCCAAAGGCATAATAGTGGATTGAGTTTTCCTTTTTTTTGGTACCTTTGAATAACTATTTTTTTTCTTCCTTCTCTTTTATTGTCTTGTTAATCGTCTAAAAGTAGCCTGAGCCAACTCAATAAAGAATGTGAGCTCTTTTTGGCTAACTTGGGATTGAACTTTAGCCTATGCCTCCCTTTGCTAATGCGCATGATACCACAAAATTGAAACCGTAGAGATATAATTGTTCCTAAACAAGAATCATGTAAAGTAGTACTTGACCTGTATGCTAAAAGTATCCAATGTTACGTTGGTAGACACAGATAATAGTACTCGCAAGCTAAGAGAGAGAAGAGTAAACACAATTTTCTCTAGAAGATTTGGAAGAGGTGGTCAACTCTTAATGAAAAAAAGGAATAGAGAAATTATAACTATGAGGAGAGATGATATTTCTTGAAACACTTGTCAACAATCTAAGCAAACAATAAATATTTTTGAAAGGTTTATTACGTTCAACATTTGAAGTGAAAAAAGCCTACGCTCAATATCTTGAGAGTGGAAACCAAAAAAAAAAAAACATCAAACCAGTATAATGTGAGCCGAATCGTGTGAACCAAATTGAGTCAAGCCACTCACCTTTAGCTAGTTGATCAAGTAATTTCAAGATTATTTAGTTGGTAAAATGTGTAAAGGGAAACTGCATGCTAAAGCCCTTCAATAATATGATGGCCAGGATCAGATCTTGGACCAATTCTTGCTGGTCAAACAGTCAAATGCATCACAAAAAAGTGTGTAAACTAGCTACTAAACACTGTAAACGATGACATCCTCTTTTTCCCAACTACAGAACCTTGCCGTCCTCTCAAGTATTGGAAATATCTTATCCTTAGCGACCATGCGAAGTTGACGCTTGGCATAAGAAAGATCTGTATTGCTACCAAAGAAAATAAATACGTTTCCATTTTTATCTTTAACTTCTGCGTTACCATCGTAAGTAATTTTATGCCACGAATCATCGCTTCCTAAGACTGAGGCGTCAAGCTGAAGTTTGCACTCCATTTTCTCCTCCATTATTTTTAGAACCTCCTCAATAGATCTGCCCTTATTCATATTAACGGCGACTCTTAATATGAGACAATTTGATTCAATTTTTTTATGATCAATAGTAAAAGCAAAAAAGAAACCCATGGTTGAAACAATATAGATTTATAGTAGTTCGATTGAAACAGGCAAGTATTCAGTGAAGAGAATGAGTAAATGTTGTCTAGAAAATGGAAGAAAGGCAGCGGCAGCTTGGTTTATAGCAGAAAAAAATGTGAATTCTCCACTTGCTGTAGGGATAGCCAAACAAGGTGAAGCTGCACCTCCTTCCCCACTTTCTCCTCTGGCAATCAGCGGCAATGGTTGCTGCTCTTACCTTCAATGGGTGTCCAAGTCCTGCTTCAAAGCAGATGAGACTTTTAAGAACACCTGTTCGCCAGTGAAAAAGTAGCAAATTGTGCACTCCAATGCCAACTTTTTACACCAGAAAACAGTGCAAAAGAGGAAACTTATCCAATTAATGTGCCTCCTTTTTTCAAAGGATATTGAATCAACAACATCGGCACTTCTTCTAACTGAAGTGTTTCCATGTTGTTTAAGGCGCAGTTTCCAAAAGAGCACTAGAGGCTGTTAACAACGTACGACTATGCCAACTGTTAGAAGACTGGTTTTGAACACATTACGATTATCAACCGTAACCCTCAGCTATAACTATCATGTATGGTATCACATATGTAAGTGTTAATCCATTCAACAGCATCCATATGTCACGACAATTTAGCAATGTTGGCGAGCTGAATGTGTGAATAGGTTGTTGAGTTAACCTTCTCATTATCGTATAACATAATGCGTTTATTATTTGTTAATAAGCATGACTTTACTAGCATTTTAATAAGATCGAAGCATGTTATATCGCATTCACGAACTTGACATTGAAGCCTATCAAAATACGCTTAATAGCAAAATACAAAGCAGGTATCATTGTTAACAGTTATGTTGGTGGTGTCCCTATTTATGACGTGAACTGTATAAACATCACTAAGTTGGCCAAATAGGCTCTGCACGTAATGAGCTTTGTCACTGGATGGACCAGCAACCTTGCTAATTGGAAATTAATGCAAAGTTGCATGGTTTCCCTCTATATGTATAACATCATAATATTTGTTATCAGCCATTGCAATCCGTGGGTGTATATAAAGCTATTGGCTAGTGTGTAAATAATGTATAAAAATGTGGTGTAGAGAGGTAGAAGAAAAGAGGATAACATAGCTGTCGCTTTTATACTGCAACTGAAATTGTGGTAGAAGGACAACACTTGCTTGAATAAGCCTTTCTTCCCCAACCACTCTATAGTGCTCGCCATTCTTCAAAGCCAAGGACAAAGGGGCCAAGTTTCACCAATTGGTTGGCCAAGCACGAAGCTATGCACCTCACCACAAGAATGCATTCTATGGACAAAGTGAGATTTGGCAGGCCTTTGATTAATCAACTCTTTTCTTTTCTAATTAGTGCAATTAACATTAAACATAGACAGTAAATGCCTTAAAGATTTTTTATTACTACTGGGCATTATGGCCATTCTGCTGAAACGTTGGTAAAGTGGTGATGGATGTCTCATATAAACTTAATTTAATGTGATTGGTTAAAACTGAAGTTTGACTAACTAAAGAAAGGCAGCTACATGTCAGGTACAAATAATGAAAGTTGCTCACAAATATACGTATCATATTGTCTGGCATAATTGCAAAGGTTACTTGATTTTGTTGGATGTAGCATCAGCCAGGGCCTCTATCGCTTTTGCGTATTGAATCCTTCCTTCTGTCTTTGAGCACATTTGCGCCAATGAAAGATAGTAGAAATATATATTCTCTGCCTCCTTTCCTAATCTTTTTTCTATGGCTGCAAATCTATTTGCATTACAAAACACAATTAGAACATGTTTGTCTACCGTGTCATATACGTTTATAGACTCACCTGTTTCATAGGAAGAGTATGCGGTCTCTGTAACAATGTAAGCAGAGCTGCCTTTGTCATATGTCGGATGTTGTTTAATAGTTTTCGCGTAAGAATCTACATAGTTGAGGCCAGTAACGACTATTGCTGTCTCCAAATGGGCCTCGACTACATTTTCTTTGATCCACATAGCCAAACATCTAATGTCACTAGACATGATAAATTCAAAAGATGCGTTTAAAACTGTCAACAAATGTAAAAATAGTAATGTATAAATGTGGTGAAGAGAGGGAGAAGGGAGGAGAGGAACAATTTGTGGCCAATGTCTGTCTCTTTTATACCCCAGCTAGGACTGTGACCAGAGAAGAAAAATCGCTTGCCTGAGCTTTTATCCCCCAACCACTCTACAGTGCTTTCCACACTTGAAAGAAATGGAAAAATGTCAGATTCAGACAAGGATTATTTCCACGCTTTGAGCAAAGAAATTCTTCATTGTCGCATTATATCCAAATTTCTTGTTTCCACTTTTCTCAAGTCCTCAAAGCGCACCCAACATAAATCGGCATTAATAGTGTTAGCAGATTCTCTACTAATGACAAGCATAGCTGAGCCGTGAGCCAATCCAGGCCATACAGCCTGTTTATCCAAGTACAACGTACAAAGAGCACCTTTCTGGCACCATTAGAAACACCTTTCTCTTCTCCGTTGTTGATTTTAAGTAAAAAAAATATAATTTACTATTTCAAGTCTAAGGCTGCACTCTCACATCTACTATGGATGCATTAGTACTTTTAATATACTTATTAATAATTTTCTAGCTGGCGTAGGAAGACATTTTAACGTCATGCCCTTCACTGCCAATTGCTTGAGATTTAGCTAATGTCGATATACCTTCCTTTGCTGTTTAGCCAACCATTTATCCAAAGGCTCACTGGTCAGTTTGCAAGCTGGGTGCGTTTGTCAAGAGCAAGTCAAGGTTGGACAATATAATTCTCATTAGGGGGAATTTCCAGCAGCGTACTTGGATGCTGCGATACCTTTAATACTCCCTTGTAAAATAATCTATGAGATACTCAACTACACTTCTCTACGTTTTGAATTATCATTCACATAGATTCCCTCTTATATGTGCTTAGTAGATGTGGAGCTTACTATTTAAGTACGTACATAAACGATGGATTGGTAAAATGCAAAAAAATACTTTGATGAATTTATTAATGTGAAAAAGGAAAACTACGTCCAAAAACCTTCTATGGTAAAAGGGCTAGTCAGCTACTACTAACAAATTATCGCTCAGTTACCCCAAGCTCCAGATGCAATTCCTTGATAAAAGAGTATTATATAAAGATATCACTTTCCCTATAATCATTTGCCACATTCTCAACTTCCTTGAAAAAGTTATCATACCCTTTACTATCAGCATAAGCTTTGGTGGCTTCATGAGCACCATCGCGGTCACATATTAAGTACATATTAATGTTATCAGTTGTCAAATTAAGTGTATCTAATACCGTTTCAAGGGGTTTAAAACCTGCCTTCTCAATTGCTAAAATGTTCTTGCCATAAGGTTCATCGCCATGTCTCAATGAAGCACAAAATCTTGCTCGAATATTTTCACTCCGTATGTATTTACCAAGATCAATTTTGACCTTGTTGTCTACGATGTTAATACAAAATACATTAACCATCTTGTAGGCACTATAATTAGCAGATGCGGTTGATTGATAAATATAACTGATAGAGAAAAAAGAGTAGTTGATGTTTTAAAACTGAGAATAGCGTGCCAGCAGCAGCTTGGTTTATATAGCATAAAAAGAGCGGTTTCCCCTTTTGCAGCGAGGATGGGCAGAGCAATGTATTTTGAGCAGGGAGTGAAGTATACGTCATATTTTTGTCTTTCCTATTGCTTTGAAATAAAGGACTAAGATATTGAATTGGATATGTCACTATCCGAGTTGGATATATCCGAGTATGCAGCATGCCAAGTGCTCTTTTGCTGCTTTTTTACTGGAAAGAAACCAATGAGTAGGGAGGAAAACATACGTCATACCAGCATGGGCTTTTTTTGTCTCAAAGAAGGAAAAGAAAGTCATGACGTAAATCGGAATGTTTTATTTCCGGAATGTCAATGTGTTGTTTGGGTGCATCTTCCGAATGAGCACATTAGCCAAGCTCGATGCTGTTCAGCTTTGCTTATTTGTAGTCGACTTGGTCGTAATTCTCACAAGCCAAGAAAATTAAGTATCATTTTTTTACCACCTCTAGATAGAGACACTGGCTCTTTTACTTTGCATAAGAGGTGAGAAAGCTTCTGCTAAAACCCATTGAGGGACTGAGTGAGAATTTCTGCATTCCTATATCTAGCACAGGAGAGTCGCCAGCATTGATATACACTTTAACATATCTTTACAGACACTCTTCTGTGACACCAAGCAATATCCAGAGTGCAACACAGAACAAAAGATAGAAACGTTAAATATATATACAGTAGACAATTTTAGAAAATAGTGGATTAAAAAGAAATCTAGTCGCCAAAGTCGTTAGTCTTCACCAGTAAGGCAAACAACCCGTCCTTCTCCATGAGTTCCTTTGGAGTGCCGATTTCCGCAATCTCGCCCTTATCCATGACAATAATGCGGTCGCTATTCTTCACAGTATCCAGACGATGCGCAATAGTGAGTACAGTACAGTCGCAGAACTCCTTACGGATAAGCTCCTGGATACTCCGATCAGTCTCCAGATCCACGTCAGCCGTAGCCTCATCCAACACAATAATCTGCCGTTTACGCATAAGCAGCCGACACAAGCTAAACAACTGCTGCTGGCCGTTGCTAAACCGATAGTCATCATTGTAGATATAACGGTTGAGACCCGTGCTCGGACAATAATCGTACTCGTCAGTATCAGGCATCTCGTCCAGCGCCATCAGAACCAAACGCATCAACCAGCCGGACTTTGCCCATCTCTCCTTTATCTCCAGCTGCTCGTCGTCGTAAATATCGTCCTCATCGTCGCTGTCGTCGTCGGGGCTTTCGGGAGTCTTGCGCTTGGGTGCTACGATCTTGGATATATCGCACTTGATCATCGACGCCCACATATCCTCGACCGTGAACTCTTGCATAGGATCCAAGTTCTGCCGAACAGTACCACTAAACATCGTCGACTCTTGCGGGATAATGCCCAGCCGCGGTCGCAAGTCTCCCACCCCAATCTCCCCAATATCCTGGCCGTCAATAACAATAGACCCCTGGCCGTCGGGTCCATTAGCCAAACGGAAGAGCGCCTTGGCCAGCGTCGACTTGCCAGCGCCAGTACGCCCAACGATACCGATTTTCTCGCCCGGCCTAATCTCCAAATTGATGTTATTGAGCGCGGGCTTCAATCCTTCGGCATAGCGCATAGTGTAGTTGCGCATCTGGATCGCGCCCTCGCGTGGCCACTCTGGCTCAGGCCGACAATCGTCAATAATGTAGGGCGCCTCCGGTGGTAGATCAGTGTAGTGACGGTAAAGATCGATATTGTCCGCAAACTGCAGCACGCGGCTCGGCAAGTTGACGATATCGCCGATATTAGAGATCAGCGTATTCATCAGCTGCTTGCACGTAATGAGGTCGCCCGAAGTAACGCGGTAAATAGTAGTCTGCGACTGCAACAGCATCGAGAACGTCATCAGCATATCACCAGCATCGTCGATAAGCCGGTGCAGGTGGCCGCCCAGCGTATACAGCGCTGAACTAGGCTGCTGCAGCCGTGCCTCCTCGTCCTTACCCTCGATATGCAAGTCCGTGAAATGCGCCTCGACGCCGTACAGCCGGATCATGCGCTCGGCACCAGTGATCATGTCAGACGCACGGTTCCTACGCACACGACTAGCACGCGCAATCTTTTCCAGCGACCGCGTAGCCGGGTCCACAAACCCATCACGCTTGACCACAGCCCAGGCGATCAGCGGCGAGATAACCAGCAGCTGAGGTGCCGTACGCGCTACCCGATAAATCGACAGACCCGTCTGCAGTGCGGTTGAGAACTCGGACATCAGGAACCGCGGCACGCCGCCAGACACAACATCAGCGCCTTCATTATACGCCGTCGAGATCTGGTGCCGACTAGTACTGTCAAAGAACGACAATGGTGCATGGATCAGACTCTCCACAAATGAGATCTTGATCTCGTCGTTCAAGTACCGCTCGTCAATGGTCTCCTTGATATACGTCTCTACGCGGCTGACTATTGTGCCTACGATCCGGCTCAAAAAGTGCACCTTGAGGTACGATATCACTGCGCCGGTACTCGCGCTTCCTGACTGGCTGTTGGCCCGGAGCGCGTCCAGCTTCAGGCCGTCCAGGATAAACGACGACACGGGGCTGAACATGCCCGAGAACAACATGCTGGCTAGCACTGGCAGTCCGCACATACGCAAGATATAGACGGCGTTCTCGCGGTTGCTCCACTTACGCGCCGGCCTATTCCCGTCATCATTGCTGCGGCCCTTGTCGCTATCGGCATCACTGTCATAGCCACTGTCCTCGGTCGGAGTAAGAGATGGTTCACAATCATCGCTGACAGCAGTAACCGATGACTTGTCAGATTCACAGCTCGGCGAGTCCGGCACCACAGACTTGTTGTACTCACGCGGCACCTGAGTCACAACCGAGACATTGCCGCTATCCACCGTGACGACCTGATTGCAGAACGGCAGGATGCCTTCAGCATGGGTAGCCACAATGCGCAGCTTATCACCCAGCATACCTGAGCTCAAAATAACGTTATCCAAGATATGCCGCTTAACCACAGCATCCACGGCCGACAACGGATCGTCAAAAATATAGATATCCGCACGCGAGTACACAGTCCGCGCCAGCGCCAACCTCGCCCTCTGCCCACCCGACAAGTTGATGCCACGCTCGCCAATGACGGTCAGATCGCGGTCCGGCCAAGCGTCCAAATCCTCCATAAGCGCACACGCGTAGATGACACGCCAGTAGTGGTCCTCGTCAAACTCGCGGCCAAACAGAATATTGTCGCGCAAAGTGCTACTCGCAATCCACGGCGTCTGCTCCAAGTAGCTGACCGTACCGCATACCTGTCCTCCGCCCTGCGCCATCTCCATCTCGCTACACATAGCCAGGAGCAAGGAAGATTTTCCGCCCGCCGTTTTGCCCACCACAGCGACCAGCTCACCAGCACCCGCCGAGAACGACACGTCCCTCAGTGTCAGCCGCTTCTTACGCCACTTGAAGCTACACGCATCCATGCGAATCGAGGCTTCAGCCGAAGTCTCTACGTCCTTCTGCGGTAGTGCGTTAATGTAGTCGCCGCGCAAGGCGCACTCCAGCGTGCGGTTACATTTGAACAGCGTCCTGAGCCGCTGGAGCTTGTAAAAGATGCCGCTGATACTGCTCTGCATATTGTCGCCGTGACTGCTGAGCTCAAACAACTCCGCATTGGTAATCGGGTTAGCCGCGCCAGACGCCGTCTGCAAGTGCAAGTAAATAGTGAGAAACGACGACATCTCGCTAGTCAGTGTCTGCAAACTGTCAAAGACAAACCAGGTAGCGCGCATGACCGGCGCATACCAAGGCAGTTTCTTCTTGGGCGAGTTGTCCTGCTGAAGCTTCGGATCAAGGTACATACGCTCCCAGCCAAACAGCTTAATAGTCTTAATGCCCAGACACACCTCGTCGACCTTGGCATCGTAGGTATAGACGTCGGATTCCTCCTCCCAGTGGTACCGATGCCCGCCAAACCGTATCAAGGCCGTCTCCACCAGGCTGAAGACAATGGAAATAGTCATAGGCATGAAAGCCAAAAAGCCCACACGGCGGAAGATAACCCAGACAGTGGCAGCAGTTCCGAAAAGCGATGAAAAGATCCCCAAGGTGTTCTGCAAATCACCAATAACCGTAGTGACATAGTGACCATTACGGTAAGAGGAGCCACGCGGCCGACGTCCACTCTTCGTCAGAGGCAACCGAAGTAGCTCCAATTTAACGGCGTCCGAGACCCGTGAAGTTTCAGCACGCGAGTACTTGGAAACCACGTCCTTCTGCATCTCAATAGCCTTGACCAAGAAGAGCAACAACATGGTCACATATCCCTTATACCAAGCGCTCGTAGCCGGCGAGTCCAAGCAATGCAAAACCGAGCTATTAAGAGTGGTAGTCAGCAGGGACACGGTCTTCAACAGCGACTCTGCGATATAAATCGGGATCATCGGACGCCACGCCATACGCAGGATAGCGCGGATCACGAACAACGGCTCCTCCGTATTGTAAGTAAACTCGTTATAGGCGTTCCGCAAACTAAATCTTTCAGGCAACAGCCAGACATCGTCCAGAGTCAGCTCACGCAAACGCCGCAATGCCACCAGCCGCCGCTCCTGCCGGTAGGTGACCTTTTGCACCACAGTATTCAGTAGCTTTTGGCTACGGAGGTCGAGGTTAGCCAACACCAAGTAGATGTGCATGAGAACGCAGACACCCGTGATCCATGCATCAATGGAGCTGTTCAGCGCCCGGTAGATACCCAGAGCATTGAGACACTGGAACGCCGTGTATGAAGAAGAGTGCATGGCCAGCAATGGCAGAGTCAGAGCCGCTATGACTGAAAGTACTTGCTCCCACCACCCAGAACTGGTGGCTGATGCCACAACTACTAGCATGGCGGCGACACATTGGGACACGGGGTCGGAGAAGCGATGGGGCGTGAATGTGTTCTCCTTGGTAGTCATCTCAAGCACTAGCTGGGACAGGAAAGAGCTCGCCATTGGAACAAACACGTGCTTGGTTCCCTCGGACACCATGACAAGGAACGAAGTCAGCGCCATGCTGACGACCACGCAAAAGAATAGAAAAAAAGAAAGGTGTATAGGTAAAGTATAACAAAGAGATAGAAAAAGTAAAAAAAAAGGGAGAACGAATGGTGTAAAGGGGGAGTTGGGCAAAAAAATAGAGAAAAAAAAAAGAAGAGAAAAAAAAGGGTTGAGAGCGGAAGACACTTTGGTTATATATGTCGCCAGTTCCGTATGAGAGATTTGCGCAGCCATGGGCGTTTGGGGTTCTTGTGCATTTGTGCGAATCGTATCCGAAAGAGAGCATAATTTCCAACTCAATGCTTGATGTCCAGAAAGTGCCTTGCCTGCGGCCACGAAGCATGCTGCATATGTCTAAAAATCCGCCGAAAATACTACCCTCAGCATTGTTGCTGCGGCAAAAAAAAAAAGAGGGGAATGGGAATCACAAGAGCTATTATGTGAACCGCAGCAAAGGGAGACGAGATTTACACGGTGCCTACATGGACAAAATGCGGCTGCGTAGGATACAAAATGCAGTCCAGGCTCTTGGAGCTAAACACCGCAGCAGGCATTATTGCGCTTGCTTGTAGTCGCCACACAGCAACATCAATCATGCCAGGCGCGTAGCACGAGAGCCGAGCACGCACAACCGTCAGCCCATGCGGCTCAACCGACGACGAATGTCTGGTCTCGTCGAGCCACGACCAAGCCGCCCGCGACCCAGAGTGCTCCATCTTCGCCCCCTCCGCAACAAACTGGTCGAGCTCATGCGGCGACAACAGATCCAGCGTAAACTGGTACCCGTATCGCCACGAGTGGTTGTATACCGAGATATTGACATCAGCCACATACAACGAGCAGTCACTTTGCTGTGCCGCTTCAACTTGAATCAACACGTCAAGCGGCCGCTCGCTACGCAGGGCCGCTTCAGAACGACTAGCTATGCTTTGGATAAGCGCCTCACGGTCATGTATAGTGTCGGACAGCCAGGTACGTGCAGCGCCCTCAGTCGGCGGATTCAGACCCTCGACCAAGTAGTCGTGCGGCACACCAAGGTCAATACCAGAGATCGAATGATGACCCGCCCGCTCAGCGCCGCCGACCTGGCTCCAGAACAGTACAAAGTCGATGCCAAACGACTCAAACAAGGGGAACATCGCCGAGTGATACTTGTCAGGTATCAGTGGATACCCCGAACGCAAGACATTGCGCCGTCTGTGCGCCTGCGACCGCGTAATATAGCTCTGCAGAGAGCTGTGCGTGCAGTCAATACCTTGCTCAGTAAAAAAATTGTTGCTGTATACCAGGTCAATAGGCTCAGGCGTCGATGAGGGCTTTTCACTCGAGTAGATAAACTGGCGCAATGCTCGGACAGCAAACATCTCTGGCGAGTCACAAGGTTTGTCGACCATCGTGTCGCAAGGTCGGGCGCGGTAAACCAGACTGATAGACTGGCGAGGGCCCACCAGCGTCCTGTGAGACTCTTTGCTGCTCGATACTGGCACTAGCTCATAAAAGCCGCTTGTAAATGTGGTCTGCACTAGCTGCACGCTCAAGTCAGGCTGCATATTCTCGACCTCGACGCCAAGCAGCCGTTCGCGGGGGTTCCGGGCGCTGGGCCGGACAAACGCATTCACGCGCAACGAAGCCGTAACTAGCAGATCCACTTCGAATTGGCGCGAGCGCATGACAACCAAATCTTTACGCGCAGTTGCAGCCGAGCTAGCGCCAACACACAGGCTGAGCGTATGGGCGCCAACGCGGTCACCACGAATCCATATGGGCACAGTGAACGCCTCGCCTGGTCTCAGACTGCCAAGCGGCTCCACACAATGCGCACTGGATCCCGGAGTATCAGTCTGCTTGCCAACCAGAACAAATGTCGAATAGTCTCTCAGCACATTAGGAACCTGCACCCGCTCGTGGTTTTTTACATCCGACAATGGAACATACATCCCGCCATCATCAACCAACTCTGCCTCGTCATTACATAGCCGCGGAGGTCTGATACCAACAAAAGACGGATGCGACACCCACATAGCCACGCTATGGCACGCTAGACTGCCGCTGTTAGCAACGCGCAGGCACGCTCGGTGCATCGACCCACTCATAAGAGTATCAGGCAGATCGTCCACTGTGACCTCCAAGCGAGGCAGATCAGAGTTCACGCTGAATCCCAGCGTAGTATCAGGAGTATGCACAATGCCCATGCGCTGGTCCTTAGTGTCGTTCATGCGCCTTCCAGGCAAAACTAGCGACTTGAATGAGGGCAGAATATCGCACAGCAAGTACTTTGCGCCCAAGATCGAGACTGAGCCAGCACAACGTGGAACAATCTGCACTGTAACCATGGTCGTTTGCTCGCCCTCCAGAATAACCGTAGGCACCACAGATATGTCCAGCGCAGAATCAACCGTTGCCTCGGTAGTCGCTGAGTCTCCGGAGGCCTCAAACGCGCACTCGAGAGTGAGATTGCTCAACGTCACGCCAATAGCGAGTGGATTAGTAACTACAAGTAGCACAGCGACGACTTCGCCCACAGAACAGCATCGAGATGGCTGAAGCCCAGAGCCACCGCCAATCTTGCTGGGACTAGACCCGTCCAGCCGCCACTCGAGCATAGCATCCTCGCCCTCAAGCTCCGGCGACATAATAATGCGAACCAACTGCGGGTCAATAGAGGGAATCGACAGCTCAATAGCGCTGGCCTGCTTTCTGCCATCGTTGTCGCCAGACAATTGGTCGCTACTCTCGAGGAACAACTGCAAAAGCTCTTGCAAGTACTTTGACTGGAGCTTTGGCGGCGTCTTTTCGTCCCCCATCAGCGCCATAAAGTACTGGAATGCCTCGTCAAAATTGTGCGCCGCCATGGACTGCCGACCAAGCTCATGATTAATGTACGAGTCGATTGCCGTCCACTTTGTCTTTGCCGTAACGCTGACTTTGTCGACAGTGGCCTCATAAGTGGCAGGCTGGCTGAGTGTGGCGGCCTTTTCGTCCATCGAGGCCCTGGTTGGACTCTTGACATCTGTTGTCGCTTTGCCGTGGCTCTTTTCGTCGTCGCTATCGGTCCTGATATGCCCCTGCGGCCGGCCCTTGAGCGACACACGCACCATGTGAAGACAGCGGTTAGCCAAGTCGCCCATATGCGCTCTTTGAAACGCCTGCGAGGCGAGCATGGCATAAAAGGCAAACTTTCGCACATTCGGGCGCGGCACAGCCTTTAAATATGAATAAGCTGCCTGCTCATTCAACAGAGCCGTCAACGAAGCCGAAAAGCTGGGTCCCCGAAGCAGCGCGCCAGGAGCAAACGCATAAAACCTGTGGTGTTTAAGCAGCTCATAGTACACGACAATACAACGCACTGCAAGAAAATGACGACGAGGCGTACGCGTTTTATGGACGTATGTCGATACGGCATCGTCAAAGACGCTATCAAACTCTGCCTTGGTCGTTTGCACCTCCCACAAAAGCCTGCATACTCCAATCATTTCCTGAGCGCCCGCGTAGCACAGCCACGCCTTCTCCGACTGGAAGTCGCGTCGTGCGATTTGGTACACTGACTGTGCGAAGCGATAGTCCTTGAGCATAAACGAGCAGTCAGCCAGCCGCCGCAGCATTGCCTCGGGCGACTTGTGTCGGTAGTACACCTCTCCGTCGCTCCCCACATAGGTGTTCTCCGCCTTGGAGGTCGTATTCAAGTAGCGTCGCCCAGCCGAAAACAGCCGCCCAGTGATTCCGCGGCGCTCGCTCGCAGTCTGGTCGCTGAGAATGCGAATAACGTACTGCATATGAGGCACGACACTACGGACCAGCATCAACTTAACAGCGTCTCTCAACGCTGCTACATCGCGCATGGTCAGCATCTCGCCGTAACTCTTTTCGGGCTGCGCTGCCAACGGCCGTGTCGCCGAGATATCGCTGCTCCAAATGCTAGAGATTTTGATACGCTCGCCTGCATCAGCCGCACCCAAGAGATCCGTATTGGTGTTGATTTTCAACAGCGCGGAGTTTTGCCCAAACGTCTTGCGAACTTGGTCAAATTGCAAGTCAATAGTCTGCAGTGCCGCCGTATCGCGCCCGTCATGCAGAAGCATATAGTAGAACAGCATCTTTGTCCCGCCATCGCCACAAGAGAGCACGCGCTGCACGGCAGCACTCGTCTGGAGCGCTCGCAAAGCCCCAATTGGATCGGCCTCGGACCCAGAAGCGATGAACAGGCAGGCAACTGGGTGCATAAACGTCTCGTGCTCTGACGGCTGCATATCACCGACCCACTGCTGCCGAAACAACGTGTACCATGGCGCCCAGGTGCTAATGTCGTCGGCCATGGCAGCGTCCAATATGACACCGTCTTTGCCTATAAACGGCGGGTCGGCGGGCTCCACGCATGCAGCTGCGCAAGAGTTCACTAGGCCATCGACGTCTGAGCTGCTCAGTATATGGCTCTTTTCGATATTAAAGTCTGTCGTGAACCTGACATTGATCTTGTCGAGAAAGTACGGTGCTCCCTGTCCGTCCTGTATTGTAACTATAGACAATAACGATGAAATCCCTTATTAGTCGGTGCTGTATTCTTGCGGACTTTTTCTTTTTGCAAGTAGAGCAACATTGCCTGTAATGACTTACTTTGAGTCAGCACATCCTGACCGAATGGCGATAGTAGGTCGGCAAATGTGTCAACGCCGTTCACAGCGCAAGCGTCCTGAACTCCAGGTGAGGCAAGGGCGAGAATGCGAGGGCAAAATGCCTTTGTCACAAAGTCTTTCTTTTGCGCCAAGCTCGCCCTTGGCATTACTCTTCGCGACGCCAGCTTTAAGAAATTGAGTACCCCTTTTACACGAGAGGGTCTAACACACAAAAAAAAAAATAGAGTGAATTGAGATTATTTGAAGAGCACACAAAAGAAGCAAAAACTTAGTGTTGCCACCTCACACGCCAAGTGCCTTTCACACGGGTGCTGATCAAAATATTAGAAGAAATAGATCAAGAGAGCTTTTTAGCCAGTTCTCCAGCAGCAGCTAGCACAGCCTCGTCTAGCTTTTTGTGGATGTGTTTGCAGCCCTCTGTTGCCAGTTCCAAGACGCCCTCGAGCTTGGACGAGTGCAGCCGGGACTCCATCTGCAGCAAAGCAATGTTGCCGCTCCTCGGCAGCACAGCCACAGTGAGATCAGGCGTCTCAATCGACGACTCCTCGACAAAATTGAGGTCAAGCACTGGTGTCTCATCGATAAACCCAGCAGTACAAGCACACACATAATCCACCATCGAGATACCAGCATCAACAAGCGCCAGCGTCGCCGCATTGATACAAGTCTCCAGAGTACCACCATCATGCTGCAACAAGTGTATATAGATGTCAATCTGCGACCGCGGATACACTGTGGTCTGGATAGCGCCCTCAAACGTCTGCTTGACAAACGAGGCTACCTCCAACAAGCGCTTGTCGCCCTTGGACCGCTTCCGCCGCTCGCTGGTGCTGAAGGGCGCGATGTTAAACTCGACGTTAATGGTTGCTTGATCGTGGTGCGCTAGGGACTTTGACCGTGGCTCACGCGGGCCATATACGGCGACTAGGACTTTGGTGTTTCCTTGCTCGTAGTATGAAGATCCATCGGCTGAGTTGAGTACCGAGGCACGGCAGGAGATCCGCCGAAGTTCGTTGGCGCGTCGGCCGTCTACTCGAAGGCCCTCGGGCGAGAGAAGCTCTTGTCTAGACATTGTATACAAAATAAAATAGAATAAAAATAAAGAGTATATTTGTACCCGTTTCCATGTATTTGGCCAAAAAAAAAAAATTGATGCACCTCCTCATCTTACAAGAAAGTCGGTATGGGTTAGGTCAGTGATTTGACGAGTAATCATCGAAAAAGAAAAGGCATAGGCTGTAGGCAAGCAAATATGTTGTATCTTCTAACCCTGAGTCTACAAATTCTCACTACTGGATGCACGGGCCATACACGAGACATAAAGTTTTTACATTATTCTTTGCGCCTGGTAATCTAGTGACAGTTTTGACGTTTTCTTTAATTCAATCAAGATTGGCAGCTAATGCTAACAACTTTTCTTTTCTTCCTCCATCCTCCCTACACCACACTTCTCCAACACTATTTCTAAACTTGCCAATTGTTTTATACTCAACCACGAATTACCATGGCTGATAACAAATTTTATGATGTTATACATATAGAGGAAAATCATGCAACTTTGCATCAAGTTCCAATTCACAAGGTTCGTGGTCCATACAGTGACAAAGCTCACAATGTGCAGAGCATATTTGGCCAACTTAGTGATATTTATGCGTTTTACGTCATAAATAGGGACACCACCGACCTAACGGTCAACAATGATGCCTGTTTTGTATTTTGCTATCAAGCGCATTTTGATGGGCTTCAATGTCAAGTTCGTAAACGCAATATAACATGCTTCGATCTTATTAAAAATCTAGTAGAGTTGTGCTTATTAGCAGAAAATAAACAAACTAGGTTCTCCAACATAGAGAATATTAATATCACCGCTGAAGAGTACGAATTCTATACAACAAAAACATGGTTGATAATCATGGTTGGCGCAGCATATTAAAATTGCATACACACTCGCAATCCCCAATGTCCTCGTTTCCTCTAATGATTACCATTGGTGTCACTTTGAATTATCAGGGCCTGCAACCATGGTGAACCTCAAGGCCCACGATTATATTTCCAGGTAGTTATTAATTTTTTATCTAGACATTATACCTTTTTGCAGTTTATTTAACATGTAAGTTTTTGTTCTAGCAAATTAGAGCATTGTACTTGGTACAAAAAACAGAATGTCATGCCGGCACATCGCTCGCTAGCGGTGTCACGTGAGGTGGTAATGATCACGATCACCGGATCACCCGACAGCCAATAGGCTCAGACTGATAACGCGCATGGATTGTTTGTCGTAATAGTCTTTATTCTTTAGCTTCCTTTACGCCTACAAAATATACGTCTAATCACAGTCATTATACCGTCCCTCAATGGGTTCTAGCAGCAGCTTTTTCACCTCTTATGCAAAGTAAAAGAGCTAGTGTCTCTATCTCGCAGTGGTAAAAAAAATGATACTTGATTTTTTTGCCTTGTGAGAATTACGACCAAGTCGACTACAAATAAGCAAAGCTGAACAGCACCGAGCTTGGCTAATATGGTCTTTCGGAAGATGTGCCCAAACAACACATTGACATTCCGGAAATAAAACATTCTGATTTACGCCATGGCCCTCTTTTGCTTCTTTGAGACAATAAAGCCCATGCTGGTATGACGTATGTTTTCCTCCTTACTCATTGGTTTCTTTCCAGTTAAAAAAGCAGTGAAAGAGCACTTGGTTCTTTATTTCAAAGAACCAATAAAGACAAGAACTATGACGTATGCTTCTCTCCCTGCTCAAAATACATTGCCCTGCCCTTTTCCATTTTTTCAATGTGGAAAGCACTGTAGAGTGGTTGGGGAAGAAAGGCTCATGCAAGCGATTTTTCTCCTATGGCCACCCTCCCAGCCGTGGTATAAAAGAGAGCCCAATTGGCCACCAATTTGTTCCTCCCCTTCCTTCCTTCTCCACACCATATTTTTCCAACATTTGTTTACACACTTGCCAATAGTTTTTTCATAAGCATCTACTTTTGATTTATAAATGTCGGATACCTTTAAATACATAGCTATAGGGATGATAGGTGAACATGTCCATGCAGATATGAATAAGGCGAGTAACATTTCTGGCTTTCAATACACGGTGGCCGGTTCGGTTGCTGCTGAACAATATCCGGGGTGTAAAAATATTACCTCGTCTTACTTTGTTACAAAGGCCAAATACTTTATGTATAGCGATGGTAACACAATAAGCACTAGTGACACTGAAAACAACATTGTGCTTGTTGTATTTTCTACTAAAAAAAGGTTTGATTCCATTGTAGGTAAGCTGGAGTATGATGCGGAAAATATATATCTCTACTTTCTTTCAGTAGTGGAAAAGTGCACAAGTGCTGGTCAAGGTATTCCTATCAGAACTGCAACTCATCCCCTGGACCGCTTGTTAAGGAGACGTCTGTTGAAGTCAAGGAGTTTGAGGCAAAGCAGAAACGTAAGCTGGCAGGAGGTGATACTTATGATTTGTAAGCAGTCTAGGGTTAAACACTTGTTTTATTCCGAGTTGTAAAGCTCAGTAACAAAGAATTTTTAAATAAACAACTTTGGTACCATTTATTACAAGTCCTTGAGCTGAGATTTAGGAGAGCTAGGCAGACGGCAGGTCAGTACCTCGTAGCCAGTCTCAGTGACCAAAATAGCATGCTCAAACTGCGCACTACGCTTGCCATCCACAGTGACAGCAGTCCAGTTGTCCCTCCAAGTCTGGTCATTATAGCTACCCTCGTTGATCATGGGCTCAATAGTAAAGACATGGCCAGGCTTCATCACACCAATAGCCTTGTTCTTGGCGTAGTGCGGGACATTGGGCGCCGAATGGAACATCTTGCCCACGCCATGTCCGCTGTAAGTACGAACGACCGAGAATCCATTATCCCTAGCGTGTTTCTCGATAGCCGAACCCAAATCGCGGTAAAGCACACCGGGCTTGACCATCTCAATGGCCTTTTGCAAGCACTCGCGAGTAGTCTTGACCAGCTTCTTGGACTTTGCATCGACATTACCAACAAAATACGTCTTGTTAAGGTCAGCGTGGAATCCGTCCCTATACAACGAGATATCGATATTGACAATATCTCCGTCCTGAAGCTTACGCTGGTCAGGAATACCATGGCAAATAACCTCATTGACACTGGTACATACGCTCTTAGGGAACTGATAGTAATTGAGCGGCGACGGATACGCCTTACGCTCGATAGTAGCCTCGTGCACAATACGATCAATCTCGTCCGTAGTGATACCCACACGCAGTGCACGAGCAGCAATATCGAGAATCTCGCGACCCAAGCGACACACGACGCGCATCTTTTCAATTTCGTCCGCGCTCATCGCTACTATCTGCGCGTTGCCGTAGGTCTGCTCCTGCTTAGAGGCACCACCGGGAGCATCAGCGTAGTCGGGACGTGGGATATCGGCAGGTACCTCGCGGCGTGGCGACAAGGGGTACTCTGGACGCAAGGGACCGGTGAACTTATACGTAGGAAACGGGTTGTAAGAGGTCGTTGGGTTGTTGACTAGGTGAGCTGACTTGTGCTCGGACCAGCTACCGCGGAAGCACTCTTGCGAGCAGAAAAACGAACCCTTGATTGCCAATTTAACACAAGTAGGGCATTGAAGTGCGGCTGGCTTGTCGCAACCAGACGATTTGCAAGAGTGTTGTTGCTCGACGGTAGTCATTGGAGGGTAAATCTAAAAAAATGCACAAGAAATTAAAGAAATAAAATAAAAAAAACCTTGTGCAAGAGAAAAAGAATTTTTTTTTTGGGCTTACAAAATTTTTCTTTCTTTTTCTAGATTTTCTAGCTGTGCTATTAGAATTATTTACAATGTCGGACGACAAATTGCTTGCTCACTTGGTCTCGAGATACGGGTGAGTTACCGCAGACATACACCTGAAACCCAGAGACATGCTATCCACATATTCTCAAACAAATACACCTTTTTAACTATGTAGTGTGAGTTCAGTCTACAACCGCAACACAGTGTCATATGGCAAGCAGCATCTCTTTGACAAGAGCCGAGAGACATGTTGGAACTCCGAGCAAGGTACGCCTCAGCACATACAAGTAGAGTTCAAAGTTCCCGTAAAGCTGACAGCAATCCAGATCCAGTTCCAAGGCGGTTTTGCAGGCAAGACCACAAACCTATTTGACATGTCACAGCCATCCAAGCCAATATGCCCGCTACATCCAAAGGACGATAACAAGGTACAAGTGCTCGCCTTACCTAAACCCTTACAGGATATCGCTAGAACCAGGATCAAGATCCAGTTCCTGTCAAGCACAGACTTTTTCGGCCGTATCATCGTCTACTCGCTCGACTTTGTAGGACACACTGAGACAATTCAAGAAGACAGCGACGAGACAAGTCAACAAGACAGCGATGAGACAAGTCAAGTAGACAGCGATAGCAGCTTACCGACCCCGACAGCTGCTACAACACAGCAATAGTAGTGAAAAATTGTGTAGATTAAATGAAAGAGGGGTTTAATAAAAAGTAGTAGTATAAAGATTTGAGATTTTCAGACCACAGTGGGTGCGATCTGATGGTACGCGCCAGATGACAGGGCCGGGTACCTGGCAAGGCCACGTAGCCGCTCTTGCACGCTCTCAGCGCGCTGCTTCAGCGTCTGAGCCAGGGCTTGCTGGCGATACAAGTCGAACTGAGGCCGCGAGCGCATAGGCTGCCAAGCGTGCGGCGGCTGGCTCGAGTCACCAGCACCAAGCCTGACCAATTTAGGCATAGCCGCCAAACGACAAGCCTCACGAGCAACAGTCTTCGCCTCTCTGGCAGCCTCGCTCAGAGCCGACGACCCGGCAGTGCCCAACGAGCGCGTGAGCGGGTGCGCAGCCATCAGCCGCGACTCCTCCTTGAACATGTATTTTGCGCGCAAGTGAGCGTTCTCCTTGCGCAAGTACGACACAGACTCTTGCAGCGCGCCGATCTTGCTACGCAATCCCAACAGGTCGCTAGGCAACGGCGCACTGCCGCCGCCTGGGCCGATGAGAGCAGAAAAGTCGCCGGCGAGGGCAGCAGTTTTCGCAGCTTCGTTGGCCTGCTTGAGCTTGCGGCACTCGCGCTCAAGCGTATCCATCTCGCCCTGCAAGCCCTCGACAGCCTCCTCGTACGTCAGCTCCTTGGACTTGGCAGCCTCCAGCAGCCGCTGCAGTTCGGCCACCTGCTCGCCCTGGCGACGCATAGTCTCAGTGCGCTTCTCGAGCATCTCGGTCTTGACGCTAAACTCCTGGATGGCCTGGTCGCGCAGACGCAGCTTGCGCGCAAGGCTGACGATCTCTTCGTTGAGGGCCTCGGTGCGCCGCTCGACGTCAGCGTTCTGCACCAGGCTGGCCTTGAACTGCGCCGCGCGCTTGATCCACGGCGCCTCACACACCTCCATCTTGGACACAGTATCGCTGTCGCTAATGAGCGCTAGCGCTGCCGTCAGCTCCTTGGTCAGTTGCTGCGACGCATTGAGCGCCAGGCCTAGTGGCATGGCGTCGTTGGCGCCAAACACATCTTGCGCCACGTTGTTGATATCCTGCTGTAGTCGGTCAAAGCTGATCTGTGCCAGTGCTGCACCCTGGCCTGCCTCCGAGTCATCGCCGCTCGCTGAAACGGAAAAGTAGTCCTGGATCACAGTGCGCACACGGACGCTGTACTCCACAAGCTGGTTGCACTGCTGTTCCACCCGACCCACAGCCTCCAATGCATTGGAGCTGGCCGCCATTCCAGCGCCCTTGAGCTCCTTTGAGCGGCGCAGCAGCTTGATCGCCACAGCCTTCGACGCCTTGCAGTTCTGTATAACGCTAGCAACAGACGGCACCACCTCGCTAGCAATACGCTGGCGATCAGCGCTCAAAAACACGCTTGCCTTGTCGCTCTCGCTATCGCCACGATCGGTGGTCGGCCCCGAGACTAGCAGCTGCTCGATGTAGAACAAGTTCGACAGCTGGATATCCGAGCCAAAGGCCAAACGCGACACCTTAACATCCAGCCGCTGAGCAGCCGTGGCCCGCGCATCAGCAGGAATGTGTGCATCTACTAGGCCGTTGAGCTGAGCCGCCAGACGACGGATCTCGGGCAGGGCCTCAGTGGCGCGGAACTCCTCCTTGCGCAAAATGTCGATTAAGCCGTTAAGGCGCCGCTCGGCACCCTGAGTGTCGTGCAAAAGCGAAGCGAGCCGCATAAACTCCATGTCCGTACACGACGACAAAAAGTGCACAAACAGGCTAGACAGGCCAGCGAACTGAGTCAGCAGAGAGCGGATCTCGGCTGTAGCAACAAAGTCGTCCGAGATGCTAGTATCGGCCTTCTCGTCCTGCTCCAGCTGCTTGCACAAGATCTCGCTCTTAGCCGCCAGGCGCTTGAATGACAGCAGCGAGCGCAGTGCCTCGCTTTCGCTCTTGAAAAAGTGGTCAGGCAAGAACGGCTCATACATAGTCAGCAGCTCGGCAGCCTGGTCGGCGTCTAGGCGACGCACCTCCAGATCGATGGCCTTGGCCTTGGTCTTTGTCATCGACGACTCCAAGCGCAGGTTCCGGCTCAACATCTCCTGAGCCTTGGATGATTCGGAGGCGGCCCTCGACGCCTGAGTGTGCTCGCTCTCGCGCAGACTCTGCAGATCGGCTTGCTGGCTGGCCACCAGGTCGCGGTACTGGCCAATGTTGAACTGATAGTCAGCGACGGCTTCCTCAAGCTTGTCGATGCGGCGCGTACGGTCGCCAATAACTACAGTCAGGCGCTCAATCTCGGCACGCAGGACCTTCTCGTCATCAGCGCGGGCGTCCTCCATCTCGTTGTTGACTTCGCACAGGGCCTCGAGGTTCTCCACAGTGCTTTGCAGCTCCTCGACCTTGTGGTTGAGATCCAGGTTGCGCACCGTCAGCGTCTCGATAATCTCTTCGGCACCTAGCGCATCGTCAAGCCGCTCCTTCAGGTCCTCGATGTGCGTCTCGGCAACCAGCAGCTTCTCCTTCAGATCGTCGTGCCCGTTTAACAGCTCCTGAACCACCATGGCTTCTTGCTCGAGCTGTTTGATCTTGCTGTTGAGCTCAATCTCGCTAGCCGCCGTTGTGTCGCGCAAGATCCTCAGGGCATCCTTGATTCGTTCATTCTGCCTCTGCAAATTTAAATAGTCAAGCGCTGACGCCGAATTGGGGTCGCTGGATAGGAGCGCGCTGTGGTCGCCCTCCAACTTGTAAACCTCCAGTTGCGTCTTGGCCTCATCGAGTTCTTCGCGCAAAGTGTTGGATACCTGCATTACACTATCCAGCCTCTCTTCGGCCATCTCCTTGTCTACCGCCAGCATATCCAAGCACTCGGTTGCCTCAGCGTGCTTTGCCTCCAGTTCCTCGTGCTCCGCGGTGACTTCCCTGAGCCGCTGCTTCAGCGTCTTCACCTCCTCTTGCTGTGCGCCGACTTTGGCTGCCAGCTTATCGCGCACTCGCAGGGCTTGCTCGGCCTCCGACCTGATCCTCTCCGCCTCTTGGATCCGCTGCCGGTCCTCCGACCGCTTTTGCTCGAGGAACTTGTACTTGAGCCGCAGTTCCTCGAATTGCTTCATCGACACCGTCTGCGAGCTCATGGTAGTCGCTGGTCCCGTACTGTCAAACGTTGACGACTCGTTCATGCTCAGTGCGGGGCGGTACGGCGTACGAGGCAGCTCCTCGGCAACTGGCTGCAGCATATCGTTAGGCTCAGCGTCGTCGTTCCCAGAGATGCGGCTGGTGGGGCGGTTCTTGGTGGGCGTCCGCGGCGTCTCACTTCGCTCGTGAAAGCCAGGCCCCGCAGAGGGAGTAGGCGACTCTTCGCGCAGACGAGCAAAGTGCTCACGCGAGCTGGGACGGCTGGCTCCAGACCCGCTTTCGCTTGTAACGGTCTGGCGGGAACTGCTGCGCACGGCAGAGAAAGCAGGCGACTTGACGCCCGACAGAGTCGCTCGCCGTGGCCCAAGGTTCTGCACATCAGAGATGCGCCGAGCACTCTGCAAGGCTGCAGCCCCACCGCCAATGGCGGATGAAGTAGGCGCAGCACGCTGAGCTAGCGAGCCGCTGAGTCTAGACAGCCCCGCTGGAGGCGCAATGAAGGAAGCAGGAGCCGGGGACCCGCCATACGCTGTGCTTCGCCCAGGCAGCATAGTGGCTCTACGCGCCGCCTTTAAAACCTCAGCGCCGCCTGGTGTTGGCGGCAGGATCCCAGTCATCGGTGCCCTCAGTCGCTGCTCGCCAGTCTGTATTTCCGCTCCATGGATAGTAGCGCGAGAGCGGCCAGCTCCACTTTCGTCCGCGGCCGAACTAGAAGCAGCGTTGTCAGATCCGGCTGAGGATGTCAGCAATTTTACTTGCGACGAGCGTACAAACACGCCATAGTCTGGCTGACACTCGAAGTACCGCTTGCCCTTCACAGACCCGTCGTTCTTTCCGTAGGGTCCCTCCAGTTCTACTCCGAACCACCGACCAGTTGCAAATTCAGTCGGTCCACAGAACCTAACTATTCCGCGTCCACCTTGCACCTCCACTGCCTGGCCCAACCCAGGTCCTACCAACGACGGCGCCCGACTGCGTGACGGCTCAGCCGACGATTGTCTGCGAGCAGTGCTCATGTGCTTCGTTTGTTGTGTGCAAAAAGAGTGTAGATTAGATATTGCTAATGTTTGATGATGTGCGAATCGTTTTTAAAATTGCAAGGAGTAAAAACAAAAAAGATCAAGCGGGGGCTCAAATATGTAAATACATGGGTTTTTGCCCAATAAAAAAAGATCCAGTTGAATAAGCCTCATGGAGCTGATATATTTCATGGACAAGTATTTGAATAGTCAATAGTTGGACAAGCTAGATTAGGAAGTAGCCTCAGGCTTGAGCACTCCACAGTTAACGATCTTGACAGTGCCCGTGGTCTTGCCGCTTTCAGAGCCGAGGCTCTCGATCTTCTTGACAACATCCAAGCTCTTGGCATTGGCGACCTTGCCAAAGACGACGTGCTTGCCATCGAGCCAAGCAGTCTTCACCGTAGTAATGAAGAACTGCGAGCCGTTGGTGTTGGGTCCAGCGTTAGCCATCGACAACAATCCTGGTCCTGTGTGCTTGTAGAGGAAGTTCTCATCAGCAAACTTCTCGCCGTAGATCGACTTGCCACCGGTGCCGTTGCCCCTGGTGAAGTCGCCACCCTGCAGCATAAAGTTGGTAATGACACGGTGGAAGATGCTGTCCTTGTATCCAAAGCCCTTCTCGCCAGTGCAAAGCGCGCGGAAGTTCTCGGCAGTCTTGGGCACGTCCTTCGAGTAGAGCTCCATCTCGATACGGCCTAGTTTGTTGACTTGAGACCCGAGGGTGTGCTCGATGTCAAAGAAGACCTTGGTATTTTCGGCAGACATTTTAGTGGCTAGTAAACTATATAAAAAGCGTGTTTAGACGAAGAAAAAAGAAGAAGAAAAGAAAATGAAGGCTGACAGTCTGGCTTTATAACGCGCCACTGCAGATTCGCCCCAACCCTCAGCCATTTTAGCTCTTTACATAGTCGGATGAGGGGGGGAGGTGGCGATCCTCAGTTGTATAGTTCCAAAAAGTTCCATTGTCAATAGTAAGCCTATTGTTTGCATACGTAATTGTGACCTAATCAGTCTGTGATGATTGAATTAGTGCAGAGACCAAGAGACCAGTATCTGTTTTGTACCACATTGGCGGCATTCCAACTCTGTCATTGCTGGAGTTGCCACAAGAACATTTCTTGGTGACAAGAAGCTGCACCTTTGCGGGAAACCGATGTTCAACACTCATATGGGCGCTGTAAATTGTTATATGCTCTGTCAAAAAGACCTACTTGAGCGACTCTGAGTCTTGGGGTCTATAGGACAGTGCCTACAGGCTGTGGAAGAGGACATGTTTTCTGCACAGGCAGTTGCAGGCACATAAACAACAAGGATGGGGTTTTAGGCATGTGGTAGAGTGTTTCGATTCTTTAAAGCAAGACAGTTACCAAGCAGGGCAGCCCTCTCTCATAATGGCAGCAAAGAAGGACTCTATCAAAAGGGTCAACTAACAACCCTCTGACAGCTCCATGCCATACCCACACAAGAGACAAGCTTTTGAATCATTCACTATGCTCTTCTTTTCTATTTAGTAGTATCTATTGTTAGCTACTATACATACCTTCTACTAAGTTTTACTTTAACCTGCCAGTTCATTCAACAAAACTGGCTCTATCAAGAGAAGAGGTGCATGGTACCTTGGCCAATGCTGACCCCCAAGAAAAAAAATTGGCTACAAAGAATCCTTTTGTCAGCCTGGGCAAAGCCTGCTTTCTAACTACAATGTTTGTCAAGTCACTTCCGAATTGCTTTTCTTGCTGCTTCTCTGCTGACATGATGTAGGAGAAGCTCCCAATTGCTGTTTTTCCACTGTCCAGCAAAGGGGAAGTAGAAAAGAAAACCAGTTGGCACTAAGACTATTTTTTCTTTTAAAAAAGAGGTGTTCAACTGTGGGGGACATCTTGATACCTGAAATTACCAACTTTCTTTCTAAACGTGGCTGTGATTTCAGTAATTTGCGATTCAGG
>JANBQS010000127.1:0-32179 GCA_027577415.1 Coemansia sp. RSA 922 | reverse complement strand
CACTACTTGCGCGTTACTCTTAGAACAGGCAGACCAACATGATTTCAAAGTTTTGTATTGTCATAAAATAAAAGATACTTAAAGAAAGCTGTTGGGATACAATGACGTCAAGTGATTGTAAGCATACGTTTCTAAAGTTGTGTTAGTATTAAGTGCCTGCTCTGCTGAGACAGCTATGTGAACTGATTCTATAAAGTGGAGATACTGAGATTCCTGTGTAGATTTCCAAGCAAGCCTAGCAAGTAGGTTCCGTATCTTTGAAAATCGTAAATCTTTTCTCCCCGATATTCAATGTCTCTTGGATGTCCAAAGCATAGACAAGTCAGTTGTCATTGCCGAACTCAAACCCCGACTCTCCTTTGGGGATAAACTTGTGATCGCCAATGACATACACATCTCCGTGCTTTCCATAGTTTTCTATTAAATCTTTAACAACCTCAGCAAGGCTCTTTCCACTCAACCTTTCAGCTGGGTATTTAAGGTACCCGACGTCTGAAGAAGGGTACCAGGTAAAGACGTGAAATCCAGGAAAAGTGTTGGCAATTGTAAGCTTTGTATCCATTGTATTCGTTGTTGCGGCAAGGAGGAGAACGAATGTAGCAAGAGTAGGAAAAATAAAGAGAAGATGAGGAGGAGGACGGTCCGAATAGCATGCTTTTTATACCAGAGCATAGTAAAAGAAGAATTCCTTAAATGACGAGGTACGGTGTAATTATGCGCACAAGAGAAGGGGCCAAGAGAAGCTAGGCTTCCTTCAACTAGACAATAATTAGGTAAGCGTATGTCACAACACATTAAATTCAAAGAAGTGCATTGTCATTGCTCTTTTCAACACCAAACCTCTGTTTCGCAATAAAAGCGCAAGCTGTCACCCTATTCTTCTGCTGACAGCAGGGAAAGTGTCCAATTTAGAGCCTTGAGTTTTAAGTGTTGCTCTCCAGAAAGACTATATCTGCTGTTAGTAACAAACATACACTATTCTAAAAGCAAGGCTAATTTGCAAGAAGATTTCGTCCCGAATTAAGGAGCATCTTTCTTTCGGCTCTTTGTAAACCGTGGTGAAAGGGCCTTTAACATGAAAATGCACACTTAAAAGTGCTAGTTGCTGTGGCCAAAATACTTTTTCGCCACTTGAAAAAGAGTCGTGTCCTCCTCTCCTCCAAGCACTTTTCTTCTTGTCCACCCAGATTTCTACAATTTCACACTGCATTCTGTCATTAATTGCTACCATGTCCACCAGTTTGTCATCTGCTCAAAGAATTCCCTCCGACGTTGTGAGTATTAATATAGAGTACACAGCCAACAAGCCAAGGCTTTAATCTTGCCATTTTTCTGCCATTTTTGACAGTATGAAAGAATTTCTATCTGTATGCCACAAGTGGCGACAATCTGCCCTTAAATACTTGTGGAGAGAACTAGTGCTCGTAATTGATGAGGAAAGAGACATAGTTTACAACTGCCGTCCCGAATGGGCTGATTACTGCTGGCAGCCACTTACGTGTGAGCACTTGGTCAGAGAGCTCACTATCATTGTTCGTTGGGAAAGTATCGTTAGCGGCAAGGCCTATGAACTATTGTCAGAGTACTTGGGCAACTCAACAGTCTTTTCTCTTGTACACAAGCTACGCATCTTGCTTTCTAACGAAAATGACCGATCTGACTATGCAACCGGTAGTGAAACTAATAATGCTCTAGAGTTTGCCAGCTTGCTCAAATCAACGACTCCAGCCGTAAATATGACTGGAGTAAGTGATCATGGCGATACTTGGAGATTGAGCGACATTGAAGAAAAAACAATGGGGGTACTTCTAAAGTCAGTATATGGTAATACCAAACAGGTCATGTTGGACGCAAGAAAGACTCGCTTGAAATATTTAACGACCATTGACCTCATCCCTCAGCTCTCATCATTGAAATTGTATTGTGTGAGTTCATTTGACATGCACGTATGCCTAGTTCGTAAATGTGCCGACACTCTCATTAGCTTGGATATTGCTTATTGTGGTGCTAAAGAACTAATTTATGATACTAATGGCAATAGTGTAATCTACTCGAATATGCAGTATCTGAGTTTAAAGTTGTCTGAGGTTGCCGACACATTCATGCAAGTGTTGGCTCCCGATATTGTTCCATTTCCTAGCCTTATAAGCCTAACACTGGAGTCCTTTTATCTATACGACGATGACGTGCTATTCCGAGGCAATAGTGCTTCTCTCAAACAGCTGTGCCTCCTCATCAACAGACACACCGTGCTTAAGCTCAACAGGCTTGGCGTGTTTAAGAACGGGGCCAAGGCATTGTGAAGTGTATATTTTAGTGAAGAATATGACACTGAGGATCTCTCCTGTACCCTTAAAGCCGAATTGGACACTTTTCTGTGCGACTTGATGTGCACTGTTCATAAAGTTGTGTCTGGCACAGTAAGTACTACTAAATACTTGGTCGGAGCTTCACAGCCTCAGCATGACTTTAAGAACATCAAGTCTTTGGATACAAGTGATAGCCCTTTGTCTCCCCACGATACTATGTGTCTGCTAATGGGGCTTCCGGCACTAACAATCCTTAAATGTGGCACTAATGGTCTGGGATCTGGATTTGCTCACGTTTCCATGGGTGAGCTGCCAGACTACATTGCATCTTCATATAATAAAGCTGGAAGGTTCCTGAATGCTTGGAAAGTGACCTCATTTAACTCTGAATTCCAGAGCCTGGATGTAGAGTACGTCATGCTATTGGAACTTGCCCGCCCTAGATTGCATCGAGTTTTGCTAATAAAAAGCGTTATTCCCGACTTTAGCGCCAGAATTTCAGAGGCAATTCATAGCGAGCCATATAGAAAATACGCATCTCAGCTCGGCCGACTTCTACAAGTCCTTTACTAACTAAACAGTGCTGGCTAAAGTGGATAATTCTAGAATATATTTCTTCGGAGGTGGTAATATATATTTGCTAATCGCCCACATGACATAACGCCATGCCGTTGGCAAGAAAGCCTTTATTTCTTTGTCAAGCCAGACATTTTCAATTGTGGAAAAGAACATGCAAAGCCTTTCCCTGAAAATTCTTTGAATTCGTCTTTAAAAGGGGCTTCAATTGGCGAGAAAGAGTGCCGTAATAATGTCTCCAACTGCATGAGTGGCCTTGAAAACCCATGTCCAAACTCCCTTAGTTTTCTTCCTCTAATTCTTATATTCCATTCATTTTTCAACTAACTCAACTTTTAGTACTTTTTAGTTTGCTATTATGTCTACCAGTGTCTCACCAGCTCAAGCACTTCACTCTGACATTCTGCGTCTTGTTTTACAGTATGTAGTTCAAGGCTTCAAGACAAGATAATTGGGGTCGATATGTGATATGTACGATTTGTGGCATATAATGTATGTCTGCTCTGCCTGGTATCAGGAGGTGCGTGAGTATCTGTGGAAGAAGCTTTACCTAACTATTGATGACAAGGGCGACGAAGCTTACATAGATCAGCCAGGATTGCCCCCAAGCTTTATGCCATGGCACATTGCCACCAACTTGGTAAGGGAGCTCAGAGTAAAAGTTTCATGGGGCAGCATAGTAAGTGGTGCTGCCCATAAACTATTGACTGAGCTCATGGGAGACACTGCGACTATGATTCAAGCCTGTAAGCTATGTGTCGCCTTGGCGCCCCCCCTGAACGACCATTCTGGGTGTGCGTGGGCACCTCTCTGGCACCATACAAGATCGGGGGGATAGTGAAACGGCAGGAAGAGGCATGGGCCACAGAACGACTGGTCAAATGGGTGCGCTTAGCCAACGGCAATGCCGAGATCTGTGAGAGTGATCTGAAGGAGATGCTGGAAGCGCTCAACTGGTCAGCAAATCCGAACGGGACCTGGACACGCAAGAACTCATGGTGCCACACAAATGCGTGGGATTCCAACCTACGCGGATTCATGCTGGGCGCAATGTTCAAGGTGCTACTGGTGGCAGAGCGCAAGTGGGCATAGTACCCACAGGCCTACAAGGAGTCTGAATGGAAAATGTGCCCATGCTGCAATGTGGAAATTGAAACGCAGGAACACTACTTTGCATGTACAGCAAGTTGACTGATTCTTGGTCCAGGAGGGACGGCGGTGGAACCGGAGGCACAGAGTACACCAAGGGGCCAGCTTAGCACGGGACAGGCAATGACGCCGCGGGCCGACAGGTGGATGATGGTACGACCACTGGGGCTAAGCGCAATGGCCGAATTTGCAAATGCCAATGAAAGGGTGGAAGAAATCGATAAAGAAAGCAATGGACCAGTAGCCAAGTGGATAGAGCAAGAAGCCAAGGCAAGGGCAGCATGCGTTTTGATTCCACGACAATGGTGCCGGGAGACAGCAGAGGTGATTGTGCAGGAAATGGCCCAGTACGGCAAGAAGGGCAGGGACTGGGCATCTTGTAGCCTTGCCAGCGATAAGGAACTCAAGTCAGTAGTGCAGTGGCAGCGAATACTAAGGAAAGTCGCCATCCGTGAAAGATGGGCACACGAGTACCAGGAGCACTGGCTGCCACGGAACGACGCTCAGATCAGCAAGGAGGAGGCTTTGACGATCAGGCCAAAGAAGTGAAGGGCACTGATGTGCCAGCCTAGGCCACCCGATGTGGAGCGTGATGATGGCACACCAGTTTATCCCAAGGAGATGGAGGCACGGAGACTGGCCAAGTACAAGAAGCTGTGTCATGTACTCATTGACGATTGGCATTGTGGTAGGAAGAGCAAAGTGGCGGGCAAGGGACTGTGGTCCATCAACACAAGATACTCTTAGTAGTTCCGGCAGCGAAAGCCAAAGCATGTGGTTGTGGCTGTAGGTAGTAATTTTTATTATTCTCTATTGTTAAGGCACTGGGTAGGTCTCAGTGCCAGTGACCTCAGTTCGTGCCCATACAGGGCTCCAATACAACGACTCAATCATCAAGCTCGTAAGCTATGTGTTACAATTACCGATGGATTTGTAGCTCCTGAAGAGCTGATGAATAGCTCTATTGACAATGTTCTTGAATTTACTCGTCTGCTTAGGTCAATGACACATGATATCTTGGCAGAGTCACAGTTGCATTACCATGGCAATCCTTGTGAGACTCGGAATTGTGATGAAGAATCATTCACTAGTCTACTCGGCAAGATATTCCTTGGTACCAATCGCCAAAGGCTCAAATTGGGAAATTTGTTATTTAAACAGCAGTCGACTATAGACTGCATTCCTCAACTTTCCTCACTTCATCTGAACTGTTATAACTCGCCAACACTGAGTCATAATCCAGTTCACAAGTGCACCAGTTCTCTTCAAGATCTTAGCATGTTAAACTGCAGTGTTGAATCATTGCTTTATGATAAGGATGGCAAAGTTGTTATATACCCGAATTTGCAGTATTTGGACCTAACTTTAAATCATTCTAATTCAAGTGAGCGAATGCTGGTTCCCAATATTGTGCCATTTCCAGCATTGAAGTGCTTGAAATTATACTCGCATTGTCATCTTGGCGATGATGTGATGTTCCGAGGAAATAGTGACACCCTAGAGAAACTAGAGTTATGCTTAGATGCAAGAGATGTTGCCATTCTAAGCACTAGTCCGGTGTTTAACAACGGGTTTAAGAATTTGCAGTCAGTGTCAATTGGTAGTAGTAATGCTGTAAATAGGCTCGTACAAGTGCCCATGCCCACTATGCACAAGTTTATAGGCAACCTAGCCGCTAATGCTTGCAAACTGGCATTAGCGAGCAATGTTCCAGTCAGTGGGTTGATTGATTTGACAGGTTCAAGTTGTCAGTTTGAAAACATAAAAGAATTGGCAACGAGGGGCAATAAGTCAACGCTTTATGATATTCTGCGCTTGTTGAAAGCACTTCCTGTTCTTTCTAAACTTGAATGCAATATTGATGAATGGGATTCAGGTCTTGATCAATTTGCTGATGACGAGTTGCCTGATCATGTAGCCTCCAACTTTGGCAATGCTGGCAAGTACTTGCACAATTGGGTTTTGCCACATACCAGAAATGAGCGCAGTATAAACATTGCCGAATATGTCATGCTTTTGGATATTGCTTGTCCAAGACTTGCATTAGTTGAAAATTTGTGTGTTGATATTCGCGACTACCACACAAGAGTCACCGAAGCTAGTCGCAGTGGCCCATTTAGCAAGTATGCTTCATGGCTTATTCGACTCCTTGATGGGATTATCCTTGTAGAAGATGTAGAAGATAATTGATAGGTTGGCTGGATGCTAACGAGCAGTGGGTTATGCCCTTTTCAGGCCTGAAATCCATTTAGTTTTTGGTAAATATTCCTTTTGAATCTCAGTACCATTGTCCTATTTCTTGATTCGACTCAGTCCAGTTCTTAAAGTTCACTGGTTTGTTTGGCACTTTGGATAGAGTGCGTGTTTGACCGGGCAACTTTTTTTCTTTTCTTTTCTTTTCTTTAAACTTTCCAATATATTATTCATTGCCACTTGAGGCTTTTGAATAGCAGCGCTATTCTACTTTGCCTCTCTTTCCTTACCCCGGGCTAAACTCGACCATAGCTCTGGCCGCTTGTAGGGTTGGTGAGTGGGCCCCCATTATTCCGTTAGCATTTAGGCTAATCTAACTATTAAAGAAACAGTAGTTACATGTTCAATTGTATTGGTGTGGCAGCATATAACATGTTTTGTTTTCAATACTTACTAGGTGTAAATCAGCATTAGGTAATTAGGAAAGGACAATAGCATGGCTTAGCCAAGCACTGTCTTTGCCTCATTTGCTGAGCCTTGCCCAAAGCAGCATTGCAAAAGACGGTCAAAGAACTTGGCTAGCTTAGAAAAAGGTGCTTTGTAAATTTTCTCTCTTTATTTGCTGTTCTATTCACTTTTAACAATTATATTTTTCACCAAACTATCCCGTTTTTGCTATTTTCAACCACTCGCTAGCAGCCACCATGTCCAACCACTTGTCATCAGCCCAAGCTCTTCCTATCGATATTATTCGCTCCATTTTAAAGTGGATAGTACTGGAAGAGAGGTCGCCCTTTTACGGGAACAGCTGCGATATGTACGAGCTGCAGGAGTTGCTGACCGTGAGTTCAGATTGGCGGCAGGCAGCCCTTGAACTTTTGTGGAGACGGCTCAATCTCATGATTAATGCCAAGAAAGGTGAAGTTTATCTAGAGCGTCCAATGTGGCTCAAACAGAAGACACTGCCACCTAATGCCGAAAACCTGGCTAGGGATATTCGTGTACGTGTCTCTATGTCTAGTATCGTTAGTGGAATAGCTTGTAAGCTTCTGGGTAACTACATTAGAGACACAAAGTGTTTTCCACTAGCTTACAAGCTTACCGTCGAAATAACAGACTTTAAGGGCCGGCACTATGATGCTAAAGATATCGTCCTTGGCAATACTCTGGAGTTTGCTAACAAACTCAGGTCAATTGCTCCAGTCACAGCGACACTACACATGAGGTGGTCTGATCAGTACCTGCAAAGGATTACAGACAGCAGTCGTGTCAGAGATATGGATGAGGATGTTTTAAAGATGCTTTCAAACGTGCTTTATGCAAGCGCGAAACGCGCCCAGCTAGACTTGGATGGCATGGATGTTGCGAACCTGTCAACTATTAGCTGCATTCCGTGCCTTTCTTGGCTCAAGCTTCATTGTGTGACCGCCCCAGAAGTTCACCTAAGCCTTGTGCGCAGGTCTGCCAGTACACTTCAGTATCTAAATATTGGATTGAATGACGCCCACATGCTAATTTATGATACTAATGGTGACGCTGTTGTATACCCTAATTTGCACCATCTGCAATTATATGCGTTCTTTGTCAATCGTTCAGCTCTAAAAAGAATTAGCAATAGAGCTGCATCATTTCAATCGCTAAGAACGTTGATATTGGAAGGATCATATCCATTTGACGATGATGTGTTATTCCGAGGTAATACTGCTACTTTGGAATATCTACGTTTATGTTTGGACTATGAAACTGTCACCATGCTTAGTCGTGAACGAGTATTTGAAGGCAAGCGTCGGAACTTGCGACATGTAATTGTGAACGAGACCGTTGGCCATAGGAATGTCACTCAAGTCCCCGAGGCCAATATGAGCAAGTTTCTCAGTAATATGCTCAGTTATGCTCAAAGACTGGTATTAGAACCATTGGCCTTGCTCACAATGCCGATGGTGGCCATGAAATGTGGCCATGGGTTCCACACTATTACAATATTCGAGACGTGCTCTAAAAGTCTTTTGTTATTTGACGTGTTGGGCCTACTGAAGGCACTTCCAGCTCTTATTGAGCTTAGAAGCAGCATTAATGGTCTGGGCCCTGAGCTTGAAAGTATTTCCGCTGGCGACTTGCCTGACCACGTATTTTCTACATATTTTGAGGCAGGAAAGAATCTGCAAATTTGGAGAATGGATTCAGACGGCTCGGTGACGATTGATTACATTTTGCTTTTGGCGCTGGTGTGTCCCAAGCTTTGGCGGATACAATTAAAGCCTGGAGCTCTTCGAGGCAGCCGGGCCAAGATTACAGAAGCGCTTAATAATCACATATATAGCAAGTATTCACCCCAGCTTAATATGATTCCAAGTACTATGCGCGAGTAGAACTGTGTATAGTCAACGCAAATGATTGCTAGCCACTCTGGTATTAGGTACATGGCACCATGAAAAAGTACTGCAATGGAGCTATAAAAAGCAGCTATCAAGAATGGGTTCTTTGCTTTTACGTCCATGCGCTGCATTTAGTAAAGAAAAAATATTTGTTCATGTTCTCTGTTGGATATCAGAGTTCTGTATTCAATAGGAGCAGTAGGCTCCGTGCTCGCCAGTCTATCATTTCTAAATTTAAGTAAATAAACGTATAAAAAGAAAAGATTGTGCGAATACAGAGCTCTCTATGACTGCTGGAGCGCCAACCTTTAACTATGACAATATGTGGGGTACTGGCAACAAAGTGGCAGACAAATTATTAGAAGACCGTTGACTGGACTATTCCCTCTGCGCAAATGGGTGTCCATGAACTGGCACATTTTCTAGCAGCCTCTTTCATTCCGTCGATATGATCACTTGGCGAGTCATCCTGAAGACCGCTAGCTATAGAAGCTTCGCGGACAACAGTTTAGAGACCTTTACCTAAAGAACATTCTCAGGCAGCGGAAACAACTGCACCATCAACCAAAGGACGTCCTTTGCATTTGTATTTGATGGCAGCGGCAAAGAGCATATTTTCCTTGTTTGGCTTTGTCACCGCTGGCAGGCACAAAAGGAGAGGATTGGAAAGAGGAAACGCAACGATGGGGCCTTTTGTAACGGTGATCGACACTACATCCTTTGGTTTGTAGGGCGCGGAAGAATGCCAAACGCTTTGGAAACAATGTCAAAGGAGCACATACAGGTGCGAGTACGTGTTTGATGGCATAGGCGCGAATTCAACAACTCAACGACATGTCAAATGACTGTATGCACCTAAACGCTAGCACGTGTGAAAAATCGGGCTGAGCAAGAGGCATGTGCCAAGACGTCACCATGTTTCATTAATGTTTAAGAGTGACAACAAATCTATTAGAACGGAACAAAGGGATGATGGTACAAAAAAGACAAAAGGGGGTATTTTAGACTAGGCCGACGAATTCAGGAGCCAAGAGTACGCCCAGACACACAGCCGCACTGCTAATACCCAAAACAGACGAGGCGACAATAGCCAACTTCCGGCGACTGAATCCCTCGGTCCCATCCTCCAGGACCTCGGCCTCAAGCAATTGGTCGCGATTAATGGGAATGAGCTCCGCAGCCCGACCAACAACCTTTGCATCATGGGCCACCTGGACCTTTGTCAAGGCAGCCATGAGACCCGAGGCGCTCTGCACGATGTCGTTGAGTTCCTGCAGTCTCAGTCTTGCCTTTTCCCTGGCCTCCTCCGCCGTCCTCACCTCGCTGTCCATATGCGTACCCAGCATAAACAGCCGCGTGCCTTCGTTGCCGGATACCAAGGTGGTGGCACCCAATGGCTTTTGGTTCAGTATAAACTGGAGACTGTCTATGGCTTGCGGCTCGGAGGGCACAGTACCACGGTGTCTAAATATATAGGAGGGAAGGCGAGGTGTCGGTGTGGGCCGGGCGATATTAGTGCCGAGGGATTTGTGCTGTTGCTGTGATGCAGAAGTCAGGGCCTGCTGCTGCTGCTGCTGTTGCGGTGAGGATGTTACGCCCGTAGTAGTGGCGGGGGCAGGGCGTAGTGAGGGGCGAGGTCGGTGCTCGGGACCTAGGATACTCGCGTGACGCCGTTGCTGTAGAACTGAAGCAGGCCTTGCCGACAGTCTAATGGGGCAGTGTGTAGCTGATGAGAAAAGTCTAAGCGACGACATGGCGTAAAATAATAAAGTTGTAGAAATAGATGAGATTGATGGTCTAAAGTATAGGAAAAAATATCTTGGTGATGACAAGAAAAGGGGCCGAGAGTGGTCCTTTATACGAAAAATCTTGGGGGACATAAAGAGTCACATGCGCAGTCTATTTTTGGGGACTTTTTCCCAATGAGTGATCGGCATCTTCCTGTCCCGTGCCACGGCATTGGTTCTCCGGCCAATCAGGGCCGGCAATTTCTTGGCAATTAGCGGGCCGAGTCACTGATAGACGGATGGGGCGGATTCCCCACAACTCCTCAGTTATTTCCGCAGTCTTTGCCGGAGCATGATGGGCGAGTGAATGGATCGCTGCTGATAGCTGTAACGGCGGCTGCAATGTGGAAAAATTCAAAGTTATCAGCAACTGTGGCGACTAAGGAATTGGCTTTGGCTATCGATACCAGCTTTGGTGCTGAGCCCACAGCTGGTCTGCCATGAGCAACCCATCTACTGAATGACATAAACTTCTTGTGATGACTCTCAGCATCATACCGGCCACATAGGGTGTGGGCCTCGGGAATATCGGGGTTGACCACCATTGGTCTATACTCAGACGCTGAGAGAGTGCGACCGCCGTAGTCCTTTATTATTGCGCCTTTAAACGCTATAATCGATCCGACAGGACATTTGAAATCTGTCGCCATACTACCCCAAAGGGTAATTCGTACCTCGTAGCCGGAGCTGTCGATGACCAGCAAGCTGCGTCTAACCCTCTTGTCCTTGCCAGTGCCTGTAGTAATCGGGCTAGCATCTATAACGTCCTTGACGACACAAAGAATGTTGACCTCGTGGTTAACTTTGTTTTCGGTGAGGAGGGCGATTGGGACAAAGTCAAAATCGCCTTGAGAAACGTCTGTAAGCTCATCGTATCTCTCGACAGTAGTCTTGTCATTAAAAACGAGCTCGAGCTGGTTGTTGCGCCTGCGTATCTGCACGAGACTGATATGATAGACGTTTCCGACCTCGAGTATTGGGAAGAACTCATCCACTTGCTCAGCATATATGAAGGCGCGTATGTCGCCACTATCGTCTTGGAGATTTACAGCAAATGCCCGGCAATCAATACTGGTTTTCTTCGTTACGCGAGCTCGGATCGTGTAGTTTTTGATGCCGTATTTTAATTTGCTGATCTGCTTCAATGTGTACGGTGTGCCTGTACGTTTGGCAGAAGGGCGTTGTGGTTGCTCCAGTGGACTGGCCTGTGCTGAGGAAATTGACCCACTATCGGCGATTATATCCCTCTCGCTAGTCTCTTCGCACTGAGAATCCACGATTTGGGCATCCTCGACATTAATAATAACCACAGAGGGCTTACCTGCCAAGGGCGCCCTGTCTACTATGCATTTTGAAATACAGAGTCGGGTAGAGTGCGTAGTATTTTTGCCCTCCACCAGCGACGAAAGAGTAGTAGGCAAAACGGCAAGACAAATGCTCGCCGTCTGATACCATGCACTGGTAGCGTATGAGGCTATTTGCACTCAGAGGGCGTTGTGGTTGGAGAGAGCTAACCACACCTACTACAAAGGGCGTCATGACAGACAACTGCGTGTGAGCGTTTAGAAAATGCTGTAGTACACCAGTAGATAAGTTTGCCATCGTTGAGCTTGCAAGAGAAACAGAATATAAAAAATGGAATTTTTATTATACAGCCAACCTTAGAAAGTCTATGGATTCCCAAAACCTAGAACACCTATGCCCCCCTAGTCCTTGCCATTTTCAAGATCGCAGACAACAACCACCTTTTGCACTCTTACTTCACTTCAATACCTCTCCTATTTATAAATATGCCTCTTAAAAGAGTTGACTTCTCACAGAATTCAACCCCAGAATTCCAGGGTGAAATTCAGTCTCACCTTCGTGTTTTAATTCTTGTCAGTTTCGCTCAGAGTCTTTCTTTGGACGATGCTCTCTCTTATATTCATGGCCTAGGACCTAGTGTGAGCGTTTGTAAGAATACCATTAGATACTGGTATAAGTGCTTTGAACAGGGAAATTTTAACCTTGAAGATTACCCCAGATCAGTCAGAATTCCGAACTATGATAATGACGAGTTGACAGAAATATTTCATGACGAAATAGTCGAGAACCCTAGGAATACTTGGGAGGAGCTAGTGACCGTCGGGCACTGTGGCTTTTATAGGACAAAGCGCATTGTAACTGAGCAGCTTGGGTACAGACGTCATATGGACCATACGATACCCCATGTGTTGGCGCCTGACCAAATCGAAGCAAGGCTCGATTTCTGCCACAACTTTACAGACAAGTATACCAACGCAACTTCGCAGACACACGCCAACCTTGTGACAGGCAATGAAACCTATATACCTTTCCATATGCCACCGATACATAGTGAACATCATGCATTCACAGGACACGATGTGCCCAGAGTTGAATCAGTACGGCCAAGTCATTGGGAAAGTAAGGTCCTATGTACATTCTTTGTGTCGCAAAAGGGATGTCTCCTTGAGCACTACCTTCAGTGTGGAGAGTATATGAATCAGACCATTTTCTGAGGAGAAGTTATTCCGCAAGTTGTTGAAGCTTGGAAGTCTATAGATGAAAACCTCTATCCTTCAAGAATACACATACACTTTGACAATGCACAGCCACTCAATCGCCCTAGGGATATGGACTTGCAAAAGTTCCATTTACTCAAGGCGCCTCCATACTCTCCAGATCTGTCACCCTGTGACTTTTTATTCTTCCCTTGGATGAAAAGCCAGATGCCAAAAGACGTTGAGCCAAAGGAAGAATCTGTTAAATCTGTTTGAAACAAAGTGGGTCTCACGTATCCCATGAGAGCACTATACGACTCTTGTCGATGAATGGTTGAAGCAGTACAGGAAGGTCATTGCTGCTGATGGACGGTATATTTAAAATGGACTTTGGGTTTAGGAATAAATCTTGATCAAAACTCATTGTCAGGTCGACTGTAAATTGGTATGTTCTCATCCTTCTGGACTTTTTTTTCATCTTTCACTCATCACCAAGAAATTTGCATCGACTTTTTCATACATACCATGTACCCTTCATTTCTCTTAGCTTTACTCGCCAGTGCCATTTTAGCGAGTACCGTGGCCATGCCAGTCCCAGCTCCACAGCTCATAACCAATACGCTGGCATATAGAATGTCTCAGCAGCAGTGGATGGCAATGTACGTCTACCTGTGCAGAATTGAATACTTTCATTAGGGAACTAGGACTCTATAAAGGCAAAAAGTATTGCAATAAACTACTGCTCGCTCTGTGATAATCCGGCGCCATATTCCACTTGTAAACAGTCCTGTCAATCCAATATTTATACATTGAATACAGAAAAGATTTAATAACTAACGATGTCCCAAACCACACCCTGATCAACTGATTACAGCCGCTTCTTGAATTGAGCCGATGACGCGGATTCACTTTTCTCTTCTCTCATTTTTCCACAAATTTCGCAAAACACAATTACTTTTTTATCATTGGATTAGCAGCATTGGATAGAAGGACCTGAAAGCAACATAGTATTCCTGGACAACATCGGGTTTGACACAACTGAAGAGCAACTCAAAAAAGTGCTAGAATTTGCAGGACCCGTCCTAGAAATCCGCCTAGTCATTTACCCAGCGTCCAACCACTCCCGAGGTTTTGGGTTCTGTCAATTCATAGACAGCTCGGTAGCAGCCAGTGCCATTAAGAATCTCAGCGACATACTGGTAGATGGACGTAACCTCAAAATCTGGTTTGCCAACAACGAGTGCATACAATGCTACTTTGGCAACAACGCTTGGGCCGCGTGAGGCAGTGCAGATGGTGTGGCCAAAGTAGTAGAAGCCCTGGCCCCAGTCCAGTAAACAGAACTTCTGGCACAGTTCAAGAGTTTTGCTGCTGTGGATACTACCAAGGCCCCCTGAAGAGCTGGCTAGGAACCCGGCCCTTGCACATGCACTTCTATGCGCATTAGAGTCGTTGGGTTTGGTGGATCAGGACTTTATTGCCCGGATTAAAGGCACTGCGCAGAGGTCGTCTGGTGGGTTTAATAGCGTGGCGAGAGGTTTGTCGGCTGGCTATTCGCCTAGGCAGCCATCGTCAGCGTCCATATCGCCAGTCACACTTGCTCACCGACCTATGGTGCCTCCACTGCATCGTCTACAGCCAGCGCCAGTACCAGCGCCTCAGCCAAGACATTCTGAGCCGGAACTGATGGAAATGGATGATGCGGAATTGATTCAACAAGTTCTTAGTCTCACTGACGAGCAGCTATCCCTGATGCCCGAAGCCCATCATCGGCAGATGATTGACCTTAGACGGCAGCTTCAAAGCACCCTGCCCTAGTAGCTTTGTTCTTTGCTGGGGGAATAGCCTGACAATGGTTGGCCTCGTCAAGAAAACCCCTGTTTGGTTTCCTTTACAAGCAGCAATAAACAAGAATTTACTTTTTTTTTTTACTCAGTGCTGCAACATGTTGGGCTCTGGTGGCCCTTCTGCTGTTGCAGAGGCAGCAGCTGGCGTGCTCAACCACGCCCTCGTCATAGGGCACCTTTGACGGCTTTGTACTGGGTTGGGAAAAGCGTCTTTGAAAGTAGTGCTGCTTTTGTACTTTTTTTTAATAATGACGACATCCCAAGACTCCAAAATAGATTGCGATGCCCTTCTTTAGAATTCTTTTTTGTTCTCTGGATGCTGCGGCTTCAGCTACAATCCCTGTTTTGCTCCTAGGCGAGAAACAGTTTTTCTTTGCACATCCCTTTGAACTAATTGTTTTTTAAGTATGACGTAATGTGTCACATTGCTTTTTCTGCTTTCAACCACTATAGAATCGTTGGGGAGAGACATTTTCCAAATGCCTCTCACCTCTGCCTTTTTCCCCTCAGCCATCTCCACTCCTGCTATGGTATAAAAAGCATGCTGCTAGCCACCAGCTTTTTTCTTCTTCCATCTTCACTCTCGCCTTTCCTACACTTTATCTGACAAACTGACATCCTCACCATTAGGGTTTACTTGTCCGAGCATATCTACAGATGGAGGAAACCAAAACTTATGAAGTTTATACATATCAAGGTGGCTACAATGACAAACTGACACGTTGTCAAGACTATAATATTCCCGTCAGTGTAAATACTTGTAAAGCCGCTGCAACTTATGTAAAGAAAAACTACACTTCTCTAAGCACGGATTACATGACAGTTCTTGTCGCTAGCGAAGGTATTGTTTATTATCCCCCTAGAGACAAGGATATAAAGGAAGTTTCAGGTCGTCATATAGTTGACACAGCACGATTTGTAATTGTACATTCTAATACATGGAATAATTATAAAATGTATTTTTGGAAAGCATCGACAGAGTATGAAATAATCATGGGTACTGGAGTAAGGAAACATCATATGAGACAGGATTTATCAAAGGATGAGTTAATACGTGCATTAGCCAGTCCCCCGCACTGTTTAGATGATAAAAAAAAGTTACAAGCCAAGGAGGTGTTGGATGCTTATCATAAGCTCTCAGTTGAAGACGCGTTAAAATACAATGCCTGGATTTGCGACTTATTTTATTCCCCAGATGACAATGACGCCTTGTCAGCATACAATGAGTTAGTTGAACTATTGCTAGAACCTACGGATGATATGTAAGACTGTTTATTGGAATAACGCCCATTGTCGGCATCAAGTGAAATGTTTGCTACAGGACATACAGAAGGTCAATTTTTAGTAGACTACTTTGTAATTTTTTTATGTTACTATTTGCAAAAGCTAGTTCAGTAATATATCACGAAGACAAGGGATCGACAACCTCATTGTTGCTGGGCTGGGGACCTAATCGGCGCCACCTGTCTTCGGCAGAGCCCTGTGGGCCAACAGGTTTCAAAAACCCACGTTTCTTTTCGCGTCCAATAGTAGTCCACTCTCCACCGTATTCGTGACCCGGGTATACAATAGTCTGATCACTCAGGGCACCCAATCTACCCTGCAAGCTCTCCAACATATCGCCTAAGCAGCCGCCCTTCAAGTCCACACGACCACAGCTACCAGGGAACAGCGTATCGCCACTAAACAACCGGCACTGGTTAACCAACACGCATTGGCTTCCGGGAGTATGACCAGGCGTGTGCATAAAGAGTATGTCAGTGCGGTCGCCTAATCTAAATCCAAAGCCGTTCGGTGTAGGCGTGAATTGCTGCGGACGGAGCTGTGGATTAGACGCGATGACTTCGGGGATATCCAATGGGTGAACGAGCAATGGTAAGTGCGGGAACCGTCGTTTGAGGTCGCCGAGACCCGAGACCCGGATCCTCAATGAGGAGAACGGTGGCGGCGGTATACCACCGACGTGATCGAAATGACCATGCGTCACAATGGCACCAGCCAGTAGCAGACGCTCGCGCTCGATAGCAGCCAGAATACTGTCAACGTCCCAGCAGGCATCAACGACCACACACTTACGCGACTGTGTATCGGCTATCAGGTATACGTAGTTTTGCATGCCGACAGCAAACTCAAAGATCTTTGATCGGATCGGGTGCCAGAGGTTGCCCTTGGCCGGGCGCTGCGCGTAGTCACGGCCAGCCAGGAGCTGGACTACGCTGAGACCCATGTCTTCGTTCTGCGCCATGATGCGGGCCCGCTCGCAACTCATACGCACATGTGTATCGTGCGGTTCCATTGCCGCGGCACGGCGATACGACGCGTATGCGTCGCGGATCCTGCCAAGCGCCAGCAGAGCCTCGCCACGTCGGAAATATCCTTTGGCCCACTCGGAGCGCAGTTCAATAGACTTTGTCGCATCGCTGACCGCTGTTGCATATTTGCCAAGAGCAAAGGCGGCGGCTGACCGGTTGCTATACAAGAGCGCGCTCACGTCGGTCTTCTCCTCGCCATCTGCCATATACCAGGGATCAGGGTCGTCACAGTCCAGGTCATCGTTGGGGAGCTGTCGCAGCATGGCCTCGGAGAATTCGTATTGCCCAGCAGGTGTCTGCGAAAGCACCGCCACAGGCAGTGGCTCGTCAATGACTACGGTTGATGGGATTGGTGCTCGCTTAGCGGATGACCAGCGACTGCCGCGCCCGAATGACAGCCATGAGCGACCATTGCTACTGCTTTTTTGCTCAGCGTGCGTGACCTCTTGGCTGCTGCTACTGCTACCGTTCTGACTGTTGCTACGCGATGACCGGCCTGCCGTACCACCGCTCCGCAAAGGCGACGTAGGCAAGCTACCACGACTATTGCTACACAGGGACGCTGATGCCGACGACAGTGGAGATAATGCGCTTTTCCAAGTCCGATTAGCAGCCGCACGCCGGTCCTCGCCCATCATGGCAGCAGCTCGCGCAGCCAGCATCTCCTTTGCCGTAGTGCCATCGGCGGGGTTCAACAGCTGCAATGCCCACGAGTACAAGTCAAATGCCTCTTGGTGCCGCCCACTCTCGAATGTCTCGTTGGCCAGCGCTCCCAGTTTGTACACTGGATGCCGAGCCTTGCGCGCTTGCACTGCAACGGGGACTGATTTGTGTGAGAGCGGCGATATTACTTCGTCACTACCGTCTGTGCTGCCCGTAACGTTGCTGCTGCGCACTATCGAGTCAATTGAGCGCTGCTGGTTGGTCGGAGGTATGAGCAGTGGCGATGGCCGGAATGCAGACACGGCGACAGCTGGCGGCGGAGCAGTAGGTGCGGCCTTGCCTTTAGCCATCATCTGCGCAAGACTATGGTGCAAGCATGCTGCTGCAGAAGCTCCAGGCGACGCTGGGCTCTCGTCATTGTGAGAGGCACAGCTGCTGGCCCGCCAGATATCAATCGCCGGACTAGGTAACTGTGATTCAGGGTCGTCCGACTCTGATAAATCCGACAATGCCGTGCGAAACGACAGCGAATCCGATTCAGTGACACCAGTATTGCTAGTAGGTCTGAGTGGCGTCCCTGGCTCACTCTCTGCAGGCATTGCACTGGCATCGGCTGAAAACCGGGGCTGAAACATTAGTGGCGCTGGACCCACGTGTACAATGTCTCTGGCTGACGATGGCGACGACGATGCCAGCGAGGACGAGTGTCTGAATACGAGTTCGGGGTCAAACTCGGTATTAACTCCAGACAACAACAGGTGGTTGGTAGCGACCGCTGAAGAACCCGCCGATGACGGAGGCGGTGACTCTTGGCCTTCAGACATGTCGGTAATCCACGGCGGAGACAGCATTGCTGGCTGCTGCTGCTGGGAGTTCCAGTTGCGGTTGTGGTTCTGGTCGAAAATGCGCAAGTACTCGGGCCGCTTACTAAGTAAGCCCGCTGTAGTCTCGTGCTGTCTGTTGCGGAATCCACGAGTGTTTTGTAACCCCGAGAGCAAAAGCAGTGAGGGCGGTTGTGGCGGCGGCGGCAAGTGGACGCTGTTGAGCTGACGACGTCGTGGCAATGGATATCGCTTAATGCACTCGTCCGACTGTTCTGTGGCAGTAACTTCTTCCACTTCGGTTGTCAAGTTTGGTGGCGCCGGAACAGCAATATCTTCTATCAAGAATAGCGACCAAAAATAAGAGTGGGATTAATAAATGGACGGCAAAAGAAAAAATATAACGGAAGAGGCAACTTGCAAATCAGAAGTTAGTGACCCCCCCGTTTTTTACTGCATCATTCCCGCACTATTCGACATGCAGGGATGAAAAAAAAAATGTTGCGTGTGTGTGTGGCTGATGTAACTCGTAGAAATTCTACTACTGCATGAGGAGAGATAAAAAAAACCATTTTTTTTTATAATAACTTACCGATTGCGTGGTTCTCTGCTGTTTCGTTGTTGCGTGTTTGGTGCGAAGGTGTAGGAGAAGAGCGACCAATGGTGATAATAGCAGCAGCAGACGCTGGGGGTCGTTGTTGTAGTCGAATACGCATAACAGGTTCAGAGTCCGCTGTATCAGGAGGTCCTGCAGCAGACGGGGGCTGTGGCGCCTCCATTCCATCGGCAGCAGGAGCAGAGCGAGGCAACCGCGAGTAACCCAGCACCGGCTGCGACCTAGTAGTAAACCGCGACCCGTAGACAACCGCGTCGATAGAAGGACCAGCATGCGTATGCACAAAATGGCATCCACTGCCAATAATATAAGCGGCAGTAGTAGAGAGCGGCAACGACGACAAGCTCTTATAGTTGTATAGCCGCTCAGGCAACATCTGCTGCATCTGCTGTTTGGCTAGCTCGGTGTCCTCGTCGACGGAGGCCAGTGACAAGAAGGACGAGGAGGAAGGTGTGGATGGCATATCGTCGTTGAGAAAGGGGTCAGAGACCTGGCTGTATTCAGCAGCAGAAGTCTCGGATTTGTTGGCGGGCGCGAGGGAAGAGAACGAAGGCGAGAAAAGAAACCGCGGCGGTGGTGGCGGTGGTACGACAACTGGCCACGGCGCCTTACTCTGTGCCTTGGGTTGTAGCTCGGCATTGTCGTTGTTCTGAATTGTACTCGTCCTTGGTGGTGATCGCACATTGCGCGTCTGCTGTGGCGCAATAGTATTAGGCGGCGGCACATTGTTTGTGCCGCTATAGCGCACTTTTAGATGAAACATGGATGTTGGCCGAAGACTGCGAGGCAAATGGTACGCGGGTATGTCCTGAGCCGGAGGTGGAAAATGAGCAATAAAGTCGTCTGGATGCCAATGCCCAGGCGACGTTGGCGACTGGTTCCGGTGGTAGCGTAGCCGGCCGAGCAGCCGCTGCTTGATTCTGCCGCTGGTTGACGATGGGTTGATGGCTCTGATCTGCCGCAACTGTCGGTGGTTTACATGATTGCTGAGTCTAGGAAGAACGTCGACTGAGCAGATCGAGTCAGCCGACGAGATACTGAACGCTCCGCCGCTAGTAACAGCTGCTGAATGGCCGACACCAAAGTCTGCAAGTAACAAAGGCTCATAGCGACCGGTTCCCCGACGCTGTCGCCGCTGCCTCTGTCGTCTTTTAGCTCGTTGTTCGTCGACTGCACTGTTATTGCTGTTGATCGTGTACTCTGAGCGCTGTTGATGATGGTACGTACGCATGCTAAGGGAAGAGGAGGGGGGAAAGAAGGGAAATTAAAAAAGTAGGGAAATAACAAAAAAGGTAGGGAGGGAAAAATAAAAAATAAAAGAATTAAATGAGGTGCATATCCTGAACAGGAGGGTTAGAAAGAAAAAAATAATAACAAAGCTCATGCATGAGGTAATTCATAAAACAGGAATCAACAGAGCCGTTTCAGAGTTCCGTTTTTGATTCGGGTCTACCTCCCCCCATCAAGAGTCACGCCACCTTACTCGTCTATGCTTCCATCCGACCCAACCCTATGGAGTGCATAATGCTTGAACACGCCATTTTTGAAATAGTTATGCGAGTATATAAAAAGGAGCAAAGTGCCAAGACCTTTTTCTTCATACACTTTTTCACTTTCCATATTTTTTCATTTCAGTACTCTTCAAAAAATATTTACTTTTTTGTATGTATTCTATTTAGTCTGATCGCACTGCAGTCATGAACGTTCTAGTACATCAATCATCATCACGCACAGGCACCCTGATTGGCGCCCTAGGGTTCCGCCGAGCAGCACTGACTCGTTCAGCTAGTGTTTTAGCTCAGAGCCCTCGCCTACCACGACATTCTCTGAACAAACATACATATCCGTTTACATCCTCGGGAGGTGAGCCAGAGATCATAGACCGACTGCAGTACATTCTCCGTCCTATCGCCAAAAGTTCCAATCACATTACCGACGCACAACGCGATACCCGACAGCTCTTTGACGAGCTCCAAACGGTCGTCACTATGGCTGCGCGTACTCTAGATACACTGACCCAGATGAAATCGCGTTTAGAGCCCAAACCCTTACATACTGGCGGTCGTACTATCGAGGTTGAGATATCTGCTGCAGACTTGCACAAGATCTTGATGCTTGCCGCAGCAGCTCGTCATGGTGGCGGAACTGGCGCGGAGACTCAGCAACCGCAGCAGCCAGTTGGAGCTAGCGCATTGCTAAAGTCTGCACCGTGTAGGATTGATGCGGCCAATTGTAATAGCTCCCGTTTTGCTTCAACTTGCGCGTCTCGTGAGCCCGGTGATAATGCGCAGCACTCGGCCGGCATATTGGCAGCTGTCGCCGTGGCATTATTTGGAACTGGCGCCGCGCTTGAACACCAGGAAGAAACTACTGACAGGCACTTGCATATGTCACCAGTCGACGTCAGCAACATCCTGGCTTGCGTGCAGTAAAATAAATTCTGTATTAACGCACAGACCATCCCACGTGATTACTTTCTTGTCATGTCTTTTCGCGAAAGAGTCGTTTTTTTCTCTAGTCAATCTTTTTTAGGATTTTTTTAATATTGTGTACAAATTTATCATCTCTTTAATTTCCAAAACGCATTTACACATGAAGGCTTACCATCTAGCACTCGTACGGCCGGCAGACTCGGTAGCACAGCGGGCAACACAAGTACTGAGTAGTGAGAGTGACGTGTCGTCTTTTTCGTTCTTTCAGCGTGGCAGGTAAGCAAATGCAGTCAATTACTCTGTGAGATAAAATTGAACAAAAGCTTTATACGCATTTCTTATCAACACCCCTAAATGGACTTTATCTTGTAGTGTTGAAGAGTTTCTAGAGTTCTTTTCGGTCACAGTGGCTGAGCGCACACAGGTGGGTCAGCGGCAGGCGGTCGAGGAGAATGAGAATTTTGCGTACGCCTACCGTAGTTCGAATAACCTATGCGCTGTGGTTATAACTGACCGCGAGTACCCGGGTCGGGTAGCTTTGGGACTGGCGGCAAAGATGATAGACGAGTATACCAAGGTGCACGATGACCGGTTTATTGAGTCGGCTACTGGCAAGACGGGGTTTGTGGTGCTGAAGGAGTTTATTGGCAAGTACCAGGACCCTAAGCAGGCTGATAGCATTATGCGGGTGCAGCAGGAATTGGACGAGACCAAGGTTGTGCTGCACAAGACTATTGAGAGCCTGCTGGAGCGTGGAGAGAAACTGGACGCACTAGTGGACCGGTCGAACCAGCTGTCGTCGCAGTCAAAGATGTTTTACAAGACTGCGAAGAAAACAAACTCTTGTTGTATCGTCATGTGATTTTTGATACAATCGAATGGGAAGTACTTCCATCGAACAGCCCTTTTTTTCTTTTTTCTAATTCCTTTTATTTCACTCTATTTGTTTCCATTTTCCTGAGAAAAATTTACATTTATTTAATTGAATAAGAAATGGAAGACTCGCGCGATATTCCGAAAACTTCTAATAGCACTGAAGCCGAGCGTCTGGCGGCAGAGGCAGCAGCAGAAGCTGGGTGGCGATGGCCTCGAGTACGGATGATGGCGCAGTCGCCCGATCTCCAGGAGAGTAGCGAGACACGGCAGCCAAAACAAGCAAAGAAGAATAAGAAGAAGCCCCAGCGTAGTGCATGGTCGCAAGTACGACGGTTTATCAGCGAAGTGACCGAAGTGTTTGACGACCACGGGTCAAACAGCAGCGATCCAGCTCAGGACTACGAAGCTGATGGCGCACGAGCATTGCTGACAGCAGCTGGTGAGCACACTGGTGTGCGCAACCCAGCAGCGTGGATTGTAGCGGCGTGGGCATTGTTGGTGGCTGTGGACTGGGCAGTGTCGAGTACGTTGATGCCACGCGTGGTGACTTGGGTCTCGGCTCAGCCTTGGACTATGGCATCAGTAGCGGCTGATTCGATTTGGTGGTGGGCTGACGAGGCACTGGCATGGATCCAATTAGACGCAGTATCTTCGGCTCTGTTGGTATCGCGTCCGTTTGTCGTGGAGTGGTGGTGCTTCTTCATGTTTACGGCAGCGTGGACTAGCATTAGCATCAGGCAGAGCCACAACAGCCAGCGCGGCAGGAGGCGTGAGATGCTAGTGTACCTGACGTACTTTTTCTTGGCCGACGTGGTGCTGATGGTCGTGCTGGCACCAACGCCACAGATCCTGGGACCGCCCCTGAGACCGACGGGCAGCGGCTGCGAAATAGGCTCGGGATGTAGCCCGCAACACGTGACTATGAGGCCGCTCAGCGAGGCGGTTGAGCGGCAGGCGCGGAAGCTGCAGGTGATGTCATTGTCGGTGCCCAGCCGGTCGCTGATCGGGTGCGGGACGGCGCTGCTTACGACGGCGGCGATGTACGGGGCGGCGGGACTGAGGCTTCGCTCGTGGGGCGGGCTGCGGCTGCGCACGAGCGCCGTGCTGTTTGCCGCCGACGTGGGCCTGCGGCACAATATGGGCGCGGCGCTGGCGGGCCAGTCGTCGTGGTTTCTGGCAGCGCACGTCATCAGCTCGGCAGCACTGCTGGCGTTCCGTGAGGCTGCGGTCGCCGTGCAGGCCATGCGCTCGTGGCACGCGTCCGTGGTCCGCGAGCGGCGGCGCGGCGGGCCGCTGATGATGCAGGCGGGCGCTGTGAAGGCCAACGATCGCTTGGCGGGCGGCGGCGCCTACGCGCATCGGCTGTGCTTTCTGTGTCTCGGCGGGTGCTGCGAGCGCTGCCTGCTGTCCATGCCGATCTGGCCGACCACGTCCGACGCGGGGCCGCTGCCGCTCGAGTGCCCTGCGAGGGAAGATGCGCCCGAGGCTGCTGATCCAGCGGCTGACGCGTTGCCGCTGTCGCCTGCACGCTCCGCTGCGGCGCCTGTCGTGGCTGCTGGCCGTCGACGCGTGCGCAAGCATGGGCGCACGACAGCTGCACACGGGCCAGCCGAGCCGTCGTCGGCCAATGAGCCGCACGCGGCTGAGCTGGGCTCTGCTGATTTGGCGCCAGTCTCTTCGACGAGCAGGCGGGGGCGGACGCTGGACATGTGGATCATCGGCAGCGTGGCGCATTGTCCGTGCCGGGCTGTGCACGGGCCAGGGCCCTCGGCGTTTGTGCCAAAGTCGCCGGGCAGCGTCGGGGAGAGGCGAGCCAACACGCCTTTTGCTCTGCCGGTCGGCTCGATGATGGACCTGACGCAGTACGGGGCCGAGCTGCACAGCCTGGGCCTGATGCGGCCGGTCACCCCGGCGACAATGGCCACTGCCGGCGGCGACTTTGCAGCGTCGGTGTTTCCCTATGTGTTTGGCCGCTTTGCCGTGCCCGAGCACCGGGGCCCAGCGGCTGCGGCCAGTGCGCTGCTGGCGTCGAGGTCCGGCCACACGCCGGGGTCAGCGCCTTTCCTTTCAGCGCCAGCGGCTTCCGGCCAGCCTGCCGATGCGCCGCGGTCGCGTATCATCATGACGCCGACGCCGCTGCTCGTGGCGCGCAGTGGCGAGCCCGGCGACACATTCCGCCTGGCCGCCGACGCAGTGCGCTCGGAGGCCGACGGCGGCTGCGTCCTGCTGAGCGTGGTCATGACGCCGGCGCTGGCCAACGAGCTTCTGTCTCAGCCCAAAGTGGCGCAGACTGCTGCTGTCTGCGTGCCGGCTGCGCTGCTGTCGCCGAGCAATGCCAGCAGTGCTCCGGCGGTTTCCGACGCTGATCCGTACCTGGACTACGTGCGCGTGCAGGTTGCCCGCTCTGACGTCGTCGTGCGTGTCAATGGCGCACGCTGGCTTTACTGTGAGTTTGGCCCGCTGGCACTCAACCAGCCAATAGCCGTTCGCCGCTTGCCGGCTGGTGGCGAGCGGCCGCTGGCACTCAGTGTGTCTATCTGCGGCATGCGTAGCGACGACCTGTGCGTGCTTATCCCTGGGGCTACACCTGCTGTGGATAATGACCTGGTGGCAGAGGCCGAGAAGGAAAGGGCGAGGCTGGCGGCTGCCACGCAGAGTCTGAAGCGCGCGAAGCGTGAGGCTCCCAAGAGCCTGGCCCACTGGGAGGCGCAGCTGGAGACTGTGCGCAGGTCGCTCGACCGCAATTCCGCCGCTGACGGAAAGCTCGAATCCAAGCGCCGCCACTTGGAATTGGCTGTTGGAGCACTGCGCACTGCTGTCCAGGCCCTCGCCGAAGAGCAGTCCGGTGATTTGGGCCCTGAGCTGCCTTCCGACGGGCAATTGGCTGTTGACGAGGCCCTGGCCAAACTGCGTAGTGTGGAGGCGGAGGCGCGTGAGATGCGCGATGCGCATGCCCGGGATATTCGGGGGCTTGACGGGGAGCGTGCAGAGTTGGCGGAAAAGTTGTCAGAGGTTGGGCGCGAAATTGAGCCGCTTATCGATACTCCTCTGCAGGGGGAGCTGAGAGACGTGTCGAGGAGATTCTTGGTCTCGCGTAACGTCGAGTCGAAGCTGCAGGCTAAGCTGCGCAAAGAGCTTTGGGCTTGTAATGACCTTGCAAAGGAAAGACCACCTGTGAGTGGTGAATTGACGAGAGACTTGGCTGATATAAAGAAAAATATTGCCAAGGAAAGAGCTGAAATCAAATTGCTCAATGGTATGTAAAGATAAAGATTCTTTATTTATTTTCTTTGCTATAAAAGATTACTTTATATCCTTTTCTTTTTAAAAGGCGAGCCAAGCTCTCTTTTTAGAATGACATGATAATGTCGACTTTGGTATAAATAATCGAGAGTCTGTCCTCCTATCTATTCTCCTCCACTATCTTTATTTTTTTTTTATTCACACTACCACTTTTTTTTTCATTTACTTTTGCATTTTTATTTTCTCCAATGAACCTCACCGCTTTAGTCCAGATATTGCTGGCAATGATCTGCTCAATCGCCGTCTCTGCACTCGACCTTAATCATCCACCACAACCAAATTTGCGTTCACCTGTTGACGGCTACTATCATATAGGTCAACCCTGTGACATCAAAGTTGATCGTGCTGTATGTAGCACACTTAATCGCGTATTGCTCTGTGACATTGGCGGCTGGGTCCTGCAGACAACCTGTCCGAATGACACTGTTTGCTCAAATGGCAATTGTGCATTTAACGCCACATCTGACGAAACCAGCATCTCACATCAAAGCACTTGTAACAATGGTGCTTGTCAGGGGGGAGTGAGCACTTCGTCGTACACTTTTTATTTGGGCACGGTGGGCAATGATGAACTGAATACTGATACATTAACCAATGCTGGTCAGGCACCTCGTGCCTCTTTTAAAACTATGATTAGTGCTTTTGTGTTGGCTCTATTTGCTCTTCACTTGCGGATGTAAATAATTTAGTCTTGTCGTATTCCAAAATATATATATATATATTGGGGTGGCTGCATTCGCCCAACTCACATTGTTCGATTCTTCACACGCCAGAAGTGGCTGATATCCCTTCAAGAGACTATTGAATAATTCGATTTTTGAAGAGGCGATTCCACTTGACATGATATTGAATCGGCCTCATTCGAACTCTCCCTCATTTAGATCGAGATTCCATTCCGCCTTGCTTTTTTTGATCGATTGTTCATTTTCTTTTTTTTTTTTTTTTTTTTTTGCTAAATTTCTTTGCTGCACCTGTTGAGAGGCTGACTTTTTTTTATATCTCTATACACACGACACCGAGCTCTCTCCGGTGAATGCACATTCTACTCTTTCAATCTCCCTTTTATTTTCATGAGAGTCACTTGGGGGCATGTAATCAGTAAGGCATACATATTGGTCAGACATGCCCTATTCCTTAGCATATCCTGAATCTCACACATCATCGCACTGCTCTCGCTCTTGACCAAAACCCAAAAAAAAAAAAAAAACTAACTTGGCCAACCATGACTACCTCGTTGCTTGTATCTGCTGGAGCTCGTCTTGCTGAGCCGCTGGCTATAACCTCATTAAGAGTCCAAGCCACTAGCTTCCCCGTACAACTGGTTACGTGGCAACCCAGCCACGCAAGTCCAATCAAGGGACACCAGATCTATGGCCAAGCCAGGAGTATTCGCTCGATTCTTGACTCCCACTGTCCTTTGCTGACCGACCCCTTATTGGCACGCATGACACCCACGCCGTTTTTAAATTCTGGCAACCTTCAGTCCCAGTACTGCATCCTCAATGCGCTGAAACGAGATCGGCACTCTAACATTGTCTACGACCGCGAGCTAGGTGCCATGAGCAACGGTGGTACAATTTCGCTGGATTGGTATCCAGCAAGACGACCATTAGGCTATTTGGATTCAACTCCAATTGTTGTCGTTATGTCGGGAATCGCCGGCTCGTCATATGAGTATCATATTCGCTGCTTGGCAATGTCACTGGCAAATCAATCAAAGGGCCGTGAATGCCGCGTCGTCGTAATGAACCATCGTGGCACAAGCAAGACGCCTCTGACTACTGGCAAGTTGTACGACGCCCGAGACACCGGCGACTTTTGTGACATTATTCAAGGACTGAAAAACAGCTACCCGCAGGCTCCGTTGGTTGGAGTCGGTTTCTCGATGGGTGCCAACCTGCTTACTAGATATTTGGGCGAGCAGGGAAGCAAGTCGCCACTTGTTGCTGGAATCGCCATTTGCTGCCCCTTTGACATGCACGCACTGGCTGTGGCGGTGCATCGGAAATCACTGTTCAACGATCAAGTCTTCCATCCTACGCTGACATCGGCCTTTAAGCGCATGGCTATGCGCAACTACGACGTACTCAAGGCTAGCTCTATTGGATATGACATGGACGCGATTATGAATGTCAAATGTTTAACTGAGTTTGACTCTTTGACACACGCCAAGACCTACAAGGATTGCTGGGACTATTACAGAGATTCGTCAAGCGTTGCGCATGTCGGCTATATCAGAACTCCGTACCTGGCTATCAATACCGTAGATGACCCGACTTCTGTGGCAAGATCAATTCCCCTGGGGCACTTTAGAGAAAACCCCTATACCGCACTGGCTCTTCTTGAGCATGGCGGTCATCTGGGTCTCTTTACTGGCATCAACCCCGAGATATGGTACCTGAACCCAGTTGCCGAGTTTATAAATGGTGTGCTCACCTCTAGGCAAGCTTTGATTCTATAAGGGGTGTCGTTAATATTTGCTAATAATTATAAACTAAGAGCTATATTCACTGTCACAGTTGCTGAGGTCTTTAGAATTGCCTTGGTCGCAATAGCCGCCTACCTGTAGACGCGCCTTAAACTTGTACAGAGCCTCTTGGCACTCAAACTTGTGTATATCCTTAAATCTATCTTGCTTCCTACATTCTGCCATGTGTAGTGCTCGAATAGCATTGTCGTTTAAATTCAAATTGCCCATCTGCTCTGCCAACTTTGAGTCATCTGGCTGATCAGCTTGCGTCCAGCTAGGATCCTGCGGTGGGACAATTTCGGTGGAAAACATTTTTGTATAGGGGTCTGTTACATAGAATGAAATGTACCTGACATGTCCTGGCTTTGTCGGGTCAGCCAACTCGAATGCTGGCATCATTGTTTGGTAAAAGTTGGGGTAGCAAATCAAGCGGCCAGCCTTGATCTCAATACCGCCAACCTCCTGCGAATAGCGACACCCGTACATGAAACCGTTTTCCACAATGTGAGACTTATAGAACTCTTCCTTTTCTTCTACACTTTTGAATAGTTTTCCTTCCACTGGGTCGCGAAACATAAGCTCTGCACTGGCAATGTTCTCGACGTCATAAAAGTATAAACACACAGCAAATATGCGCTCAAAACACCTACCCACCGCTTGCCATTTGCCACTCGCACAGCTTGGGTTGTCAGGCGTAAGATCAATACTAGCCATCTCCACTGACGCCTGCAGCGATAATCCGCGCATACTGTAAGGTACAATAGGTCTACCAGAGGGGCTAAAAGGCAGCGGTTCGGGCTCGGTATACTTTAAAGCTTTAGCCCATGCGCTTTTCAATGCAGTGGTATCAAGCGAGGTGCCATTTACATTAACTATCTTCCCGTTCTGGCTGGTATGGCAGTAGTCATAACTGGTGGTCACGAACCGTTGATACCCCTCAGGAACCGGCTTGCCCATACCCAACAGGCCAATAACCTCATCTGGATGAAGCATACCTGGCTCTAAGCAGCTTTCCCTGTTGAATACTGCGCGCAATCCGCGAGGGTGGATTACATCGGTTGCCACTTGCTCCAACAATGGTACAAACTTGGAAAACACCTTGGAAATGGCCTCGTACAGGCCTTCATACCGAGTTGGGTGCAGATTATTGATGTATGAGCGAATTGACACTGAGCCATCCTCACTAATGTCAAAGTCTGTAGGCAGCCATCCCATGTACGAATGGTTGGAACTGAATATTTCATACGCGCTTACCAAATGTGAAAGCCCAAGTTTTTCCAGCGGAACATAAATGTCCATGCTGTGACGCACAATATCCTCGATAGTGCGCCCCACTGGCTCGGAGTTGTTCCTAGATATGACATAATCCAAAGCAGCCCTGGGCGACGTAATAGGCTTGTCAAGGATCTGGGAGCTTGAAAATGCAAATGAATACATGAACGGGTCAATCAGCACCTGGGTAGCATCATGAAAATTGCTATCCTCACTGCTCGAGTTAAGAGCAGCATGGTCACTTGCCAGCCTTAAGGCACCATCCTTAAACTTGCTAGCCAGCCCGCAGTCACTTGGAGTATCATAAATCCAGACCTTGTCCACACCACCGAGTTCTTCGCCAATGCTTCCACTTGCCTTGAGCTGGGCGTAGTATTCAAGCTCTGCAAAGACGTATTCAACTTCCTTGTTAGTTAGCCTGAGGTCATTCTCGACTTGAGCAGTCCACTCCTGGCGCTTGTTCTCGTCGTGAAGCTGCTCAGCCCAGTTGGGTGTTGAACGGATGAGTGCGCTGGCGTTGACCAAGAGCAGCTCTACACGGGTCTTTGGCAGGACTCCATACGATTTGTACAGTGTCCCCTTGGTATACAAATGACGAATGTCATCAAGGCAAAGTTTCTGGGAGGTAGACATAACAGACAAGCAGAAGAATAGTCAACAGAGCGATGTAATTAAACCAACACAAAATAAATAAATGTATGGAGCAAGACAAGACTGAAGAAGAGAAAGACTAAGAAAAGTAGGCAACGTTTTTCTCCCCTTTTAACGGCGTCGAACGAGCTTGTACTTGCTGCGGTTCTTGTACAAGGCGAAAATACGAGAAAAAGAGTGCGAATTTCTTTGCTGAAAGAGCACTTGTTTTGGAAAAGAAACCCAAAGGCGGTTTACTGCGGCCACGCAGTCAGCAAATTTTGTCCAGTGTAGTTTTGGAGTATTTGTATCACTGCCCTCAAAGCACAAGTATTGTAATTGCCTAGTTGATTTACCATTGGAAATATTCAAAAATCGTGTACTCTGCCAGGATTATTTCCAATGCGAATTACTTGATTAATCACCCTGCAACCATCGATTTTGCAAAATAATGTGCAAGGGAAACGGGTATGGAGGCATAGGCCACAGATATCCAAGAGTATTGGAGAGAATTGCACTTCCTAGAATCTTTGCTCGCAATCTTACAAAGCAACCCGTACATGCTGCAAAGAAACCACATGTAGAAATGTCAACTATTGACAAACGACAACCGGATGACAGGTCCAACAAATGGTGTGCATCTTATTTTTGGAAAGTCTGAATATGTCAATCGTACCAGCTTTCTACGGTGTCTATCCACAGGGGAGCCACATGGTAAAGTTCAAAAAGGGGAGTCGCCGATCCCCTCCTTTCTAATTTGGATGTGCTTGTGGACGGCGATTGCCTATCTTGGCTCTTCCTTTATGGAGACAATGTCCGAATATGGACGGTCTACCTTGTAGTCGCGTGCCCTTACTTTTTGTTGCAAAGCAGCCCACGTTCAGACCGCCAAGCAGAAGAACAGCAACCTGGTGAGAGGTCTGGTATAAATACTGTCTACCTGGCGACAGGGCAGATACGTTTTTTATCTGCACATTGCTTTACATCTCCTCGCTAACCACCACATCACCTCCTTCTTTTCGCTGCACGCCTAGCTCGCCTCGTATTCTCATCCGCCTTTTCAGCACACACGCACGCTCTACTTTAACGACAGCCTACAAACAACCCGACTATGCGCTTCTTTATCGTACTCGCTCTCATTGCCTACCTGGTGGCACTCGTCTATGCTGCCCCAGCCTCTGACTATGTCATGTTAAGCAACCCCGCTTACAAAGACTCGGCCAAGGTGTACACAAATTCGAAAACTGTATGCATAAACGTTGACAAAGCCTTCAGGAAGTCCAATACTTGGATCTTTACTTTGGGAAGGTCGGTGGAGCTGTACGCTGGTGCGAACTGCACCAAAAAGTTCTATACCACCAAGAGTAGCGCCAGATCTGCAATCGGTTATCAACACTCTATCATGTCTTTCAAGGTCCGCGCCAAGTAAAATCCTTGCTCGCAATCCTCTATTATTTTCCTATCTAATGACATATTAGGAATAAAAGCATGTTAACAGATACACTTGCCTTAGGCGAGTACAGTTTAATTGGATTTCCCGCATTTCCTTTAACCACAATAGGGACAAATGATGCATGTGATATATAAAATTGACATTCGGATAAGAAAAATCATGCTTGTCATGGCTTTTTTACCTCTATTCCAATTCCCATTAATTATTTACTATGGCGCATATCAACGATCTTGACAAGAATGTCCTTGCCCAGATTTTATACAAGGCAGTAGCTGCCCCTGCTAAAAATCTATCCGAGTGGAAGGCCAAGTTGCCCTTACTAGCTGTATGCCGCAAATGGACCGAACTGGCCCTGAGCTTTGTGTTTTACCAAGTGTTTGTAGAGCTCCCTAAGTTGCCAGGCCCTAGTTTGGATGCCCATTTTTTATGGACTTCCAATGTGGAGCTGCTTATCTCGCGCGGGTGTGTATTGAGGGCCTTATGCTTGACAATTCAATTGCCGTACGACGTTACGCCTGATCACATTCGGATCATTGCGCTGGAGATTCTAAAGTTGGATCGCGTTGACTGGCAGCACATCAACTCGCTGGCTTT
>JANBQS010000126.1:0-32241 GCA_027577415.1 Coemansia sp. RSA 922 | reverse complement strand
GTTGCGCTCCTAGCACGTCTAAATACATCCCGCAGTGTACGTTCAGAGTCTCCAACAAAGGACGAGTAAAGTGCCGCACCATTAATAGATATAAATGTCGCTCCTGTTTGCGTCGCAAGTACTTTGACCAATGTTGTTTTGCTGCATCCAGGTGGCCCATATAATAATATACCGCGAGGTGGACGTACTCCCAGTCTCTCCATAGTCGTCTTGTGCGTAGTCGGCCATTCAACGGCTTGTCTCAGCCGCAGTTTAACGTCGCTTAGCCCGCCTACGTCCGACCATTTTGTCTCAGCAACATCAACGCCCAGGCCACGCCGTGTCGACGCTGTCATTGTACGCATCGCTATAGCAAAATCCGCCATTGTCAGATGACTACGTCGCGATATTGCCAATAGAGCGGCTTCACGACAAAGGGCCGATAGGTCAGCGCCTACATAACCTATTGTCGCTGAAGCTAGCTGTTCAATATCGACAGTTCCGGGCATTCGCTGTAAATAGTGTTGGAGTATACGAGATCTTGCCTGTTGGTCAGGTACATCAATACTAATCTCCCTGTCGAATCTCCCAGGCCTCCTCAGTGCAGAGTCCAATGCGTTGGGTCGATTGGTGGCGCCAATAACTACTAACCGACCGCGTGTCTTTAACCCATCCATCAGTGTCAATAACTGTGCGACCAGTCTAGTATTACTACCGGTTCCAGTGCGACTAGGAGCTAAACTGTCAATCTCGTCGATAAACAAAATACTGGCTCCTTCTTCGCTTTGTGCTGATGCGAATTTCTCTCGGAGTCGACGCTCGCTATCACCGAGGTACGGGCCGAGAATCTCGGGTCCTTGGATTACGGTCAGTTTGGCGTTGCAATGGGTGCTGATAGCTCGAACTAAATGTGTCTTGCCTACGCCTGGTGGTCCATATAATAGTACTCCCTTGGGTGCTTCTACATTCATATGGGCAAAGGCCATAGAGTGGACTAGCGGGTATTGTACTACTTCTAGTAAACTCTGAAACGCATCTTCTAATCCAGGCGGCGACAAAAAAGACATTGTAGTATATGAAGAAAAAAAAAACAATAGTTAATGAAACCGATTGGGAAAGGGATCAAGATATAAAAAAATAATTTACTTTTTTATTGTTCAAATATATGGGGTAATAAAAAAAATTGTATCGAGTACATAGAGTGAAAATTATAGAGATAATCCTGAAAGTAAATCCGCTGCGTTGATGACTTCCTCCACTTGCATTTGCCGTAACAGTTTCTCCATACCGCGCACGCCCCACAAGAATCCCAAATCCTTTAACATGGCCCAGAGCTGTCTAACGACCTTCAAACTACGCTCCATAACTCTCTGACCATAGCAACCACCGTCTCCGCCACCATTCTGTTCGATCCAGCACCGGCACTTACGAATATGCCTAATAAGGACAGTGATAGAAGTGAACAAACAAAATGGAGTGATCTGATCAGACCTTTCCAAAGAGATATCGCTATTCCGCTCCAAAAACATCGACAAGTCAAAGATCGAATCCAAACATATCTGCCACGACTCCTCCACCACATCATAAGCTAAAAGGCTGTCGTTAGTCGTACCCGAAAAACTTGACGATAGCATTTCCCTTAATACTCGGTACTCCTCTGACGAACAAAATTCCGGTACTGCAGAGCTCGATTTGAAGAATGACGGTCGGTTAGCTAGATGCAGGAGGTGGAGGAATGGTACGTAGTAGCAGTGCAGACAAAAATATCGCACTCTCATCTGATGCTGTCGGTGACCCAAGCTACCAAACTGCGAAAAATGTCCCAATGTCGTGCCAATACCCTTAAGGTCATCGGCTGGTACCAGTCTTTTGCACCACGCCTGCAGGGCCTCGTGCAACTCGCGGAACCTCGGCAACTCGAAGAGAGAGCTCCTAACAGCTGGCTGCTTTCTATCGGGTTCGTAATCGACAAATAACGACATACCCGAGAGCAAGTCCCCACGACACGGCAGTTGCTTAGCGTAAGTGCGCTGCCGAATACTCCACATAAACTGGTTAATCTGCGATAACAGTACAGTCAGATCGCAGACATCAATAAACGTATAGGACAGTGCTCCGGTATTGATTATCGTCGCCTTGTCGATACTCTGCAAGTGACGAGTGGGCCAATGTAATATCTGAGATATACTGATATCGTCCCATGTACAGTCAGATCCCGGCGTACCCGTATGCAAACGTGCGTCGCTAATAGATACTGGTCGGTCAGCCAGCAACGCCTGGTATGCGTCCAGCTGATAAACAATCCAAAACGTACGCCGCTGAGTCTCCAATTCGGCCCACTCCAACCACGGTATACTCTTAGCGTCGCGAGCACACAAATCCAACGAGTTCCACCCTAGCCTCGTTACCATGCTGCAAGCCAGGCATACTAGCGAATTATAAGACATGAATTTACACTCGCCGCCCGACAACGTAGTCATCAAAACCACCGCCCTAATATAATCAAACGTAGGACTCTCCAAATCCAACAACAACCGACGATTAATGTTCTCGATAATAGCGTCCAAGTCAACCCGACGACCAGTATACTTTGTAATCAGTCTCGCTGTCTTTGCCCTCATAACGTCGATCAGTAGGGGGTCGACGCTGCCATGTATCAAGCGACATAGAAAGGTGGCAGGATGGAAGATCGGACAAATGCCGTAGAAATATTCAAAATAGAATATTACCACTTCACGTGTCTCCGAGGGAAACTGAGAAGAGTAAAACTGACGCATAGCTTCCCCCGGTGACATCTTTTCGTCCCACCGCGGCAGATACTCAATGTGAGTCTTGGGAGGCGTCATGTGGCGTTGGGAAGATAAAACGGCGGTGGCTTCGCTAGCAACACTTTGCTCACGGTCGATGGGAGAAGAGTCGTTCGGCCTACGGGCTTCGTCGTTGTTTAAAAGAGAGTCTATGGCTAGAAACCTTGACATAGTAGAAAGTATTAGAATAAAGTGTTGGGAAGAAGAAAAAAAATTAATGTGGATAAAAAGGAACCAAAAGAAACACGCCATTGCTTATCCGCTTGGGGCTTGATAGCCAATGTAGTACAAAGAAGATCTCTCATTAAGGGCGACACGTGACAATGGCAATCAAATCAGCTTGATCAAAACATACAACCAAAAAAAATCTACACGCGATTTTTAAAACTCGCAAATTCACTTCATCTTTATATTTTTTTGGCGATACTTTTTTTTATTGTCCTTTTTTTTTGCTCGAATCGTAAAAGTACAGACAAAGAAATGGAGCACGACGACGCAGCTTTGTCAGCCGGTACTAAGCGCGGTCCATCGCCAGCAGAACCCGAGGAGAGGGAGGAGGCGACAAATGTCTCGGGTGAAGAAGACACGAGCAAACGACGTCGTCAGAGCCAAGACGAAAGCGAAGAAGAGGAGGAGGAGGAGGAAGATAGCGAGTCTGAGAACGATTTTGAGCCGCCACGACCAGGAGCCGGCAAATCCCATACAGCGCTACCTCAGCATCGACCATCAGCAGGTAAAACCGTAGGTGCCGGTAAGAGGTACAATCTACCGCGTAATTCGCCTATGGAGTCTTCAACAGACGAATCCGGTTCAGAGTCCTCCGACCAAGAGCAACAACCGGCGTTTCCTCGTGGTGGTGGCAAAGGTGGTGGTAAAATGTTTTCGTCCAAAATGCTCGCCCGCAAAGCTCTCCAAGCCAGTCGCCAAAGTAGTGACGATGAGGAAAGCGAAGAAAGCGATGAAGAAGTGCCAATACGCATCCCACCCGAAGAGAATGGCAGTAAAGAAGCTGTCCAGCAACAACAACAATTACAAACAGAGGCTGAACGGCCACCACCCCCAGCAGCAGCAGCAGTAGCGGAGACGCCTGATTATGTGCTTAAATATTCGTTGGTTGGTCATCGCAAGGGCGTTTCCTCCGTAAAGTTTTCGCCCGACGGTAATTGGCTAGCATCATCGTCAGCCGACAAAACCGTTAAACTATGGAATGCTTATAACGGCAAATACGATAAGACTCTAGAGGGACATACCGGCGGCCTATCAGACGTGACGTGGTCATCGGACTCGCGGTACTTGGCAACGGCCTCGGACGACAAGACTGTGCGCATCTGGGACCGTGACTCTGGCCGCACGCTCAAAGTTTTGAAGGGGCATACTAACTACGTGTTTTGCGTCTGTTACAATCCCAAATCCACAATGCTGGCCTCGGGCTCATTCGACGAAACCGTGCGTATCTGGGATGTTCACACCGGTAGATGTATCCGCACATTGCCTGCTCACTCGGATCCCGTATCGGCTGTGCACTTTAACCGCGATGGTACCATGATAGTCACCTGTAGCTACGATGGATTGATCCGCATCTGGGACATTAACACGGGTCAGTGTCTGAAGACTATCGTCGATGATAAGAACCCGCCAGTGTCGTTTGTAAAGTTCTCGCCAAACAGCAAGTTCATATTGTCGGCGACGCTCGACGATACTCTGCGACTCTGGAATTACCATACGGGCAAGTGTCTAAAATCTTACAAGGGACATTCTAACGCGACGTACTGTTGCTTTGGCACCTTTTCGGTTACCGGCGGCAAGTGGATCGTATCTGGAAGCGAGGACCATTGCGTGTACTTGTGGAACTTGCAGAATACCAATATCGTGCAAAAGCTGCAAGGACATACGGACGTTGTTTTGTGTGTGGACTGTCATCCGACAAAAAATATTATTGCATCAGGGTCGCTGGAAAAGGACAAGTCAGTCAAGATTTGGAAACACGAAACATAGGAAGTTTATATTGTAATACAATTCTAGTTCAGTCTGCTAGCCAACGTGGTCTGTGTTCAACGTGTACTGGAGTGGTAAATACTTCGATGAATTCTTGGTCAGAGATACGGATCTTTGTACCTGAAAATCTCTGGTACTCGTCAAATATAGCTGTCATTGCCCACCCCTGAAGCTTACGAATACAGCCTACCAGACATCCCACGCGTCTTATTCCACGATTACAATGTATAAGCAAGGGGTGGTTACGAGTATCCAAGACTTGAGCCAGAATATCAGCAACCTGCGCATGGTCCATCTCTACGAACGGCTCCTTGTTGGCTGCTACGTGAAAGTGTTTAAAGGCGATGCCGTTGGCTGCTACAAAATCCCGGTGGTACTCGGGACCATCACCGTCGAATACATAGACGATGGTTCGGAGTCCTAGTTGTAGTAGAAATGGGTGTGATTTTTGGTTGGGAAACCCTGATCGGTATATTCCGGGCGCAATCATAGCAAAGTTTAATGGCGGTACAATGAGCTGGCTCTGTTGCTCGGCGATCTCTAGTCGCCGTTCCTCATCACGCAAAATAACCGTATGCATAGTGACAAAAAAAAAGATATGATATTTAAAAAAAGTAGTGTGGTTTTTGGAGAGTTGAAGTCGTTGGAAAGGAAAACTTGGTTGTGGGTAAACGATTAAAAACTGTGTGTATTGGGTGCTAAAACACAAAAAATTAGATAAGCTAAAAGATTCGCTTAGTGGCCCTCAGCCTTGTGCTTCCTCGCCTGGATCTCTGCGTACTTTGGGTTCTTTGGGTCGTTGGCGTAAACCTCAGCTACAAAACATTAATAAGTGCACTTATTAATAATGGTTATATATCAAATACCATCCTCTTCTTTAATTACTCTTTCTACTTACCCTCGCACATGGTGTTCTGGATCTTGGAAAAGGCGTAAAGCGTCACGGCACCTCCAATAAGGAAAGGGTGCATGAGCTTCATGTAGGGAAAAGGCCAGGCGCGCATCGTGTAGAATTTAATAATAAAAGCTGGATTGAGAAAAATGAAAATTGAGAGAGGTGAAATTCACTATCGCCTGGCTATCAACGGCCTTTTTCGCCTCCATGCCAATCAGGACTGAATGAGGAAATAATCTGATTATTGGTAATCGATTAGCTATGTATGCAAGCGATCTCAGAGCAGATGAGGGGGAGTTGCAAAAAAGAAAAATCATATCTGTATGTTTGGATTGACACTAGAATACAGCTTTCTTGTAATACAATTCTTTTTTTTTCCTATCTCCTTTCAAGTCTTATCTCTTTACTTTTTGCGTATAGAGCAATACTCTTGTAAAACACTTTTTTAAAAAGCCCTTTTCTTCTTCTAAACTCTCTCTAAGCCATACAATATGGCGGACGAGAATACTCCGCTAGACCCTCCGCCGCCAAACATGCCTGCCGACGAGAGTGAGTCTGCTATGCCATCGGCGTCTGCTCGTTTTCGCTCGGTTGCTCAGGGTGCCATAAACAATGCCAAGACGTCGCAAAGCAGCAACTCTTCACTGGCAGCTGCAGTCGCTGCAGCTGCAGCCAGAGCCAAAGCGGCAAGTGCAGCAGAGGCGGGGTCAGCAGCTAACGGACCCGTGGATATTACTGCGACTCCGCCACCCACTGGTACTCCACCTCCTCCACCTACTTCGACTGACGCTTCTCCCCTGTCGCAGATGAAGTCAAAGGCTATCTACGATATCGCGCGTACGAAAATCATGGCTAACCGCGCTCTATACCGTCTTAGTTCGGAGACCGGATTTATCAAGCTAAGGTCAAGGCCACCACCCAAGATTCCTGGCAGCGGCTCAACTATCGCCAGCGGTACTGTGGGAGCTACTAACGGCGCAAAGGAGGCTCCACCGGTTAATGGACAGCAGCCGGCTAAGGCCGTTTCCGGGTGGAAGGAGCAGGGCGCTATTGATAGTGGTAAAAAGGCGGCGCCGGCTCCTGCTCAGCCTTCCATGTTTGATACGCTCAATGTCTACCTTGAGATGGTTGATCGCTCGGGGATGTGGAGAAACTGTGCTGGCGTTTTCGGCCTAATGTTCTTTACATACGTTCTGACTACGCTCAACTTTGGCATATTCGGCTTTGCCATTGCGGCGACATTTGGAGGTAAGTGTTTTTGTGTTGTTGCCCACACACAGAAAAAAAGAAGAATCCCTTTGTGCACAATTCAGAATGTTCTCTTATTGTGTGACAACACACTCCGCTCCCTCCCCCAAAACATTATTTTTTTCCCCTCGCCCTCCCCTGATCTGAAAAACAAAAAATGTGGACCCTTTTTTTTACTTTGATCCAAAGTACCTTATTGATTCTAACCTCCGCCCCCTCTATACTGTTATTTTTTTAATCTTTTGTAGCTCAGTGGTACCGCAACTCTATCACTCGCTATCGTCGCGCAGTCAAGGATGACTTGCAGCGTGCATATGAGCGTGCGACGATTACTCGTACTTTGGAGAGTGTCGGATGGCTCAATGAGTTTGTTACTCGGTTCTGGCTAATGTTTGAGCCGTCATTGAGTCGTATGGTTATCGACATGGCGGACCCTATTCTTGAGCAGAACACGCCTGGATTCCTTGACTCGCTGAAGCTGACTACGTTTACATTGGGTACAAAGGCGCCGCGCATCGACGGAGTGCGTACTTATAGCGAGCTAGAGGATCGTAACCAAATTGTCATGGACTGGCACGCGTCATTCACGCCCAATGACCTGGAGGACGTTCCAGCAGTGCTGCGTGAGAACCGTGTCAACCCAAAGGTCGTTCTTACTGTGCGTGTGGGTAAGGGGTTTATTGGGGCTGGTATGCCGATTCTAGTCGAGAATATGGTATTCAAGGGCAAGATGCAAGTCAAGCTACAACTGGGCCCTGTCTTCCCTCATGTGCGTACTGCCGACGTGTGCTTTTTGGAGCGGCCGACTATTGACTTTTCGCTCAAACCAGTTGGCGGTGAGACGCTTGGCTTTGATATTGCACATGTGCCTGGCCTGCGTACATTTATTCTTGACACTATGCACTCTATTATCGGACCCATGTTCTATGCGCCTAACCACTTTACCGTCGACGTTGAGCAGATTATTAGCGGCGCAGTGGCTCATATTCCGACTGCCAAGGGAGTTTTGGTTATTCATATGCAGAGCGCGCGCGGTCTGCCCAAGATGGACACGTTTGGTAAGGCTGACCCCTATGTTCGTATTTCGACTATCAAGCACCCTGAGATTTCTGTTCGCACGCGCACAATCGAAAAGACCCTGGCGCCGTCATGGGGCGAGACCCTGATTTTGCTAGTATACAGCAAGTCGGATACGATCCAGTTTGAGGTATTTGATTGGAACAACGTCGGCAAAGACGATAAGATTGGTTTCGTCAGCTACCCTATGCAGCGCCTGTTGGAGCAGCCTGAGAGCGAGGGCAACACGATGCCTATTATGATGGGCGAGACTGAGCGCGGCCAGCTGTCGTTCGATATGTCGTATTTCCCAGTGTCTGTCCGCACGACGCAGGCGGCAGCTGTCGACGCTGATGGCAATCCTCTCGACCCCTCGGCCGAGGCGGCGGCAGCAGCTCAGCAAGAGGATACTGCTGGTGAGATGTCTGATGAGCCCGAGATCGAGTCAAACACTGGACTATTGCGCTTGTTTGTGCGGTCTGCTAGCAATCTTGCTATGTCTCCGGCATTGGCGCGCAAGCTTAGTGTGCGTGCCGAGGCGTATATCAACAAGACTCGAGTCATCGAGTGTCCCGAGGTCAAGGGCACTGATGCGCCGTCGTGGGAGGTCGGCAAGGAGATCTTTGTTCCTGACCGCGACTGCGCCATGATCCACCTGCGTCTAGTCAATACAGCCAACGAGCGCACTGTGGGTACGCTTAAGCTGCGTATCGAAGACGCATTGGCTCATCAGTCGGGCGAGGCCGGAAGCGACTGGCATGCGCTTGAGGGACATGTCACGGGCAAAGTTCGGCTGAACGTCAAGTGGCGTCCTATTTTGATGGACCCTGACGTTGCCAGCAGTCTGGGTCAGGGCAAGAAGCTTCCGACGCCGCCGATCGGATTTGTCAAGCTCACTTGCCACGAGGGTCGCGGTCTGAAGAACGTCGAGGGCGCCACGGGTCGCAAGTCCGATCCTTATGCGCGCGTCATGGTGCAGAATCAAGTCGTTGCTAAGACCCGCTATATTGCCAATACTTTGGACCCTGTGTGGAACGAGACCCTGTTTATCCCCGTTCATCGTGTCAGCGAGACCCTGGCGCTCGAGTGTATGGACTGGAACCGTGTCGAGCGCGATAAGCCACTGGGCGAGGCTATGCTCAAAGTCAGCCGCCTTTTGGGCAAGCCGACTGTCGACGAGCAAGGTGAGCCTGTCTATGCCAAGGCCGAGCCCGTGGAGATGTGGGCGGGCCTGCGTCAGCGCAATGGCAAGATCAAGGGCGAGGTGCGGTTCCGTGCTGCGTTTGTGCCAGTCATTAACTTTGACGAGATGCTTACTGAGGCCGACCGTGCGCGCGGCACTCTGGACATGCGTCTGGGCGATGGCGGCCTAGTGCTTGGCGAAGAGGAGGTGGAAGTTAGAGACGATACCTCGTCATCATCGTCATCGTCTGATGAGGATGTTCCTGTCAGAAGCAACGGCATCAAGGTTGGCGGTGCTACTCCGCCTGCAATGGCTGGTATCAAGACCAACGGTAGTAATATGCCTCGGGACGAGCGTGCGGTTCCCGAGTCTATTTTCTCTGGGACCACGGGCTCTGGCGGCGACAGCATGGCTCAGGCGCTGGGTCGGTACCCGCGTCTGCCCAACATTGACTACACGCAGTTCCGCGCCGGAGTATTGTCAGTGGCGACGATTGGATGCCGAGGCCTTGTGCGGCCATTCGCTGGCGTGTTTGTGAACGTGTACCTCAACGGTAACAAGCAAGCGCCAATCATCGAGACTCAGCCATCGCGTCGTCGTGGGCGTGAGCACATGTGGGAGAACGAGCTGGCGCAGGCGGCTATTCCCGAAGCGCCATTTGACTCTTTGATATTTGACGTGAAATGTAAGCCGGCGGGTGTCGATGTGGACGAGATGATATCGATCGGTCGTGCTGAGTTTACTATGGCTGAGATGCTAGCGCAAAAATTAGTCAATACTGCCGAACCCGTATGGTTGCCTCTTGATGCTGATACAGGCGAGGTACTAGTATTGTTGCGGTTTGATCCGGTTGAAGATCCGTTATTGTTGCCTGCTGAGAGTATCTGCGACCAAGGCAGTGTTCGTTTGCGTATCGCTTCGGGTACTAACTTGCCGGCTGCTGATAAATCCGGTACTTCTGATCCCTATGTCGTTGCCCTGGTCGATGGTGTCAAAGTGTGGGAGAGTCAGACTTTGAAAAAGACGTTGAATCCGCGCTGGAATCAGCAGACCGAAGTCGGTATCCGCCAGCGGTCCAAGACCGTTCTGACTTTGGAAGTATATGACTGGAACCAGATCCAATCACATACATTGCTCGGATCGACTACTATCCCATTGCGCGAGCTGCCTATTAACGAATCGGTGGAGAAGGACTATCCATTGGCTGCTGGTAATGTCAGTGGTTCGGGAGCGAAGGCGACTTTGCAGCTCAAGTTCTATTTCAAGCCTGGGTATGTCGAGCAGCACGATGACTCGTCTCCTGTACTTCTCGATGTCGCTCACACTGTTGTCAAGGCGCCAGTGACTGTCATTAAGGGCGGCGCCAGCGTAGTAGGCAATGTTGTCGGTGGTCTGTTTGGTAAACTGGGCGGTATGAAGAGCCATCTGTCGTCTAAGCAAAAGGCGTCTGCTGGATTCGGTGACGACACTTTGGTTGACGGCGACCGCAAACTATCAGTGGCTGCTACGCAAGCCCTACAGAGTGCTACGAATCTGCCACTTGACGATCAACAACAAGTACCTGTTATTGAAGCTGGTTCGGTTGAGGCTAATTCTAGGGCTGGTACTCCACAACTCAGACAAATGCCTCGGCTTAGCGAGTCTCTCGAGTCATTCCCATCTTCTGGTATGCTGAACGTAACTATCGAGTCGGCAGAATCACGGGATACTTCGGGTCATCATAGGAGTTTGTCCAAGCGTAATATCTTGGTGGCGGTCGAGATGAACCACAAGACATTGCACAAGACTCGGGTCGAAAAGGACACTACTTCTGCGACTTGGGACAACGAGCGATTCACTTTACCTGTTCTACAAGGTGGCCTCCCCATGTTGACTGTGGCTGTTAAGGATCATTCGAGTTTCCGCGGTGACAAGACTTTGGCAGAGTTCTTGCTTAATGTCTTTGCTGAGCTAAAGTCCGATTTAGTTCAGAGCTCTGGCGCTAAGGCTAGTGCCTCTGTGCCTTTGGAGAGCGAGTCTGGTTCTGCGTTTATTCGCTTGGAGTTTACTAGTCGCGAGGTCAGTGGTAGTTCGGGTGCTATTTTGGACGATTCCTTCGAGACTGCTAGTATCGCTGGTGGATCAATGTTGGGTGGCAGTAAGCGTGGCGATAAACACACACGTCGCAGTTCGGCATTTAGTCGTAAATCAATCAAGTAATAGTATTTTTTATTATTTAGTAGTATTGTCGAGAATTGACTCTAGTTCAGTCAAAATACGCTGAGTCTCTTCTGGGTTAATAATCCAGCAAGTGCAGCACGCAGTACGAGTAGACAGGTCATTACCCGTAGATAGAAACTGATCGCCAACATGCAAAGTAGCTGCTGGTGGCGAGCCCAGCATATCTTGTAGGATACGTACACCGATTAGTTTGTTTCCTATATCCACCCAGCAGTCATTACCACCGTTGAAGGCACAGAACGGAATAGGGACGTCGCAGGGCTGGGATTTAGGCGAGCCCTGAAACTTTAGCAAAGCCAGCTGCGATGACAACGCGCACTCGTCTAGTTGCTCGCGTGTTAGCTGCGCACGAGGCACTAGACCGACAGCACGTGGTTTGCGAAGGATCTCGGCTGAAACGGCCATCCTGTCTACGCAGTCTCTGAGTTCGGCCTCGGCAACATCTAGTAGCTGTTGTACTTGGGAGTCGGTCCATGAGCGCAGGGCCGAAGCAGAATACTCTTTATCGGGCACATACTGCAGCCTGTAGTTCTGGTCTAGAATGGCGCAGCGGAAGAGGAAATTGCACTCGCCGCCCAGCACAAAAAATCTTGATACCTCAGCAGTAGTCAATTGGGCCTTGGCGAATCCAGCCAATAGTCCCGAAAGCCTATTCTCGTAGCGTGGAGCATCGTCACCGTATCCAGCGGCAGTCACAATGGCGACGTTAATTTGGCGGCGCAGCAACGAAATGAGTAAAGCGGTCAGCTCAGTATCTTCTTCAAAATTCTGACCATCAGCGTAAAGAGTCATATCACCATCAAAAGTGACCAACTTTAATCCCGGCGCTATAGCTATTGCTTGAGCCATATTGAGTATACGACGCACATCGTTGAACGAAGGCGGTACGTGCTTACGAGCCGAAATCTTGTCTTGGCCGTTGACACGCTCAAATGCTTGCTGTAGGGGCAGTGGAGTAAAGAACGTGCCAATACTGGGCACCAGTTTGGCTAGACGAGAGTAGGTGGGTATGCCTTGGTTGGTAAACGACCGGTGCTCTTCTATTAGCTCTTCGATGCTGGCGAATATCTCGGCATACCGCTGAGCGTTCTCTGCTTGGTGTGCTTGGGAGGCGGCTGGCTGAGAGTGTAGGACGAATGGCGTTAGTAGCATGCCCTTGATGAACTCGATTAGGCTGTCGCGCTTGTGAGCGCGCAAGTGGTAGTTTACACGGTATTGCGAGGTCATGGTAAAAGATAAATAAAAAGGGGAGTAGCTTTGGTGAAGAGAGAGAAGAGGGAGGAGGAGCAGGGGGTGACTATTTTATATGAGGCTTTTTGCAAGGCTTAAGGAGGCCCTGGGAAATAGGATATAGGCACCACGTGATGGTTGCGTATGGTGGGCTGGTCTCCCTTTTTCTTCTCATCAACCTCCCCCTATTCTTTTTTTTTTTTTATCAGTTGAATTTTCTCTTACACAATTTTTTTAAATTGTTAAAATGGACGCCGATACTTCGCCGCTGTTTGAGCTGGACTTTGCGACAGTGTGCGACGTGGAGAGGCAGGCGTGCCGAGAGTTTTTCGCAGGCAAAGCCAACAAGACACCCGAGCGGTACATGATGATCCGCAACTACATGGTTGAAGCGTGGCACGCAGCACAGCCGCTATATTTGACCAAGATCAAAGCACGCGCTGGGCTTCGAAACTGCGGAGACGTCAATGCCATCGGCCGCATACACACTTTTCTCGAGCACGCGCGCATTATCAACTTTGGCGCCGAACGCTCTTCTTCTCGACGCAGCCAGCCTGCTAAAAGCACTAGGCGGCGACCACCACAGTCCAGTGATGATGATGATGATGGCTGGGATGTTCCACGAGGCTCCTCCTCATTGGCTGCTGTGACGGGCAGGCGGCGGCGTGTGCGTGACGAGGACGGAAACTGGGTCGATCAGGACGAGTACTACGGCGGGCGCGTCATTTCGCACGATGTTGTTGAGCGCCACGCCGACGATGCCGACTACAGCTGCTCGGGCGGCAGTGACGAAGACGGCCCGGCTCGCAAGCGGCGGCGGCGGGGGAACCATAAGCAGAACGGATCGCGGTACCAGGTACATAGCGAGTTCCGGCTCGTGCCCTGCCGGTCGTTTGGCGAGGCGGGGCGGCCGTTTGGCGTGGAGATTTCGGCGGCGGCGCTGGCGCTGATGGACCTGCACGCGCACCTGATGTACACGGAGGTCATTGGGCTGCTGGGCGGCGCGTACGACGCGGCGGCGGGCGTGGTGCGCGTCGACGTGGCGTTCCCCTGCAACAGCACAAGCACAACCACCGAGTGCGAGATGGACCCTGCGTCGGAGGTCGACGCGCGACGCGTGTTTGCCCTGCAGGGGCGCCACGTGGTCGGCTGGTTCCACTCGCACCCGACTTTTGACGCCGTGCCGTCGGTGCGCGACATCCACAACCAGCACGCGTACCAGGCGCTCTGCCGCCGCGACGCCGTCGAGCCGTTTGTCGGCGTCATCGTGTCGCCGCCCGGCGCCAACGCCGTCAGCGACATTGCCGTCTTTTTCGTCGTCCCTGCCGACGACGGGTCGCCCGACGGCGTGCCCTACCAGCTGCCCTACTCCGTGGTTGCGCGCGACCACGTGCCGCCCGACGCCGTCGACGCCATGGCGCAGCTGGTCGAGCGCCACGCCGCCATGGAGCACCGCGTCGACCTGGCCCGGCGCTTCCGACGGAGCGAGGCCATGACGGCACTGGAGAAGCTTGTCATCTCGCTGCGGTCGCACTGGCACGACGACGCGCTGCAGCACTGGGACGACGTCGTGTCGCTGCGCCTGCGCCCGCTGCTGCAGCGCCACTATTGCCGTAGCGGCTCGGGGTCCGGCTCACACTCTGAGCCGGTCACAGCCCCAACGGCTCACCATGACGATGATGACGACTCGGGGGGAAGCGATAGTGACTGAAAATATTCCGCCTTTTCTTGTTGTGAGTCACAAATTCTTGTAGCCAATGACTGTTGGGTGGAGGACAGCGCGGGATTGGGGCGGAGGACGCATAAAAAGACCTTTTTTCAGATCTCTCGTCCTTCTCTTTTCTTTTTTTGCATTTCCGATTTTGTCGCTCACTACTCTTAAGAAAGAAAAAAATTTTCACCTCTCTAGTTTTTCCTTTAAACTTTTAGCAAGCACAACCCAGCACTTTTTTCTCTGAGCTTGGTAGTTGCTATTTACAACGTACATGTACGCACACTCTTTTGAGAAAAACTCGTCAGACTACATCTCCGAACAGGTTTGGAAGGCATTGGATAATTAAGTTACTCCTCCTCTTCTCTTCTCTCTCACTCTATACTCTATTCCATTCCTCTTATTTATCCAATGTCTCTCCTCGCTGCCCTGACTTCCAAGCCGGCTCCCGTGAAGCGTGCTGCTTCTATGGTTGCCGGCGTCATGGCGCGCTCTTTAGCATCTGCTATTGAGAAACCTTCTCTGGCCGCCCACTATCCAGTCACCCCAGGATCCCTAACGGCGCACTTGCAGCTACGGTCTGGCGAGACCTTTACCGGCGGTTCGTTCGGCGCTCCAGTGTCTACTGTGGGCGAGACCGTGTTTACTACATCTCTGGTCGGCTACCCAGAGTCGATGACTGATCCGTCGTACCGCGGCCAGCTCCTCGTATTCACTCAGCCCCTGATCGGCAACTATGGTGTGCCTGGCCGTGAGCGCGACGCATTCGGTCTTTTGCGTCACTTTGAGAGCGAGAAGATTCAGTGCCGTGGTATTATCGTCGGTGACTATGCTACCAAATACTCGCATTGGAATGCTGTCGAGTCTCTCTCCCAGTGGTGCGAGCGCGAGGGCATCCCTGCTATCACCGGTGTCGACACTCGTGCTCTAGTCCATATCTTGCGTGGTCAGGGGTCGACTCTCGGCTCACTGAACGTTGGCGCTAACAAGTCAGAGTCTGTCGAGTGGGTTGACCCCAACGATGACAATTTAGTCGCTCAGGCGTCGACTGACACTGTGCGTGTCTTTAACCCCGATGGCGACGTGCATGTTGCGCTTATCGACTGTGGAGTAAAGTACAATATTATCCGCTCGCTGTGCGCTCAAGGTGCTCGTGTCACGCTGGTCCCCTGGAACCACAATATCGTTGATGAGCTTGCTTCGTTCGACGGTATCTTTATTTCGAACGGTCCTGGCTCGCCTGCCTACTGCACTGAGACTATTGAGCAGCTGCGCCAAGCCTACTCTGTTTACCAGCGTCCTATTTTCGGTATCTGTATGGGTAATCAGCTGATGGGTCTTGCTGCCGGTATTAACGTCTATAAGTTGCCATTTGGTAACCGCGGTCACAACCAGCCTGCTGTTGACCTGACTAACGGCAAGTGTGTTATTACTTCGCAGAACCACGGCTATGCACTCGACGACTCTACTATGCCTATGGGCTGGGACCGCTTCTACGTCAACGCTAACGACGGGTCTAATGAAGGTATTCGTCATGTGGAGAAGCCTTTTAGATCTGTGCAGTTCCATCCTGAGGCTAAGGGTGGTCCTCTTGATACTGCTCATTTGTTTGCCGATTTTGTTAACCAGGTCCGCGCTATGAAGGCTGCTGGTGTACCTGCCATTGCTGATATTGTTAACAACGAGTCAGTCAAGCAGAGTGCAACTGCCTGATATATACTCTTTTTTTTTTCTTTTTATATTCTTTCCAATGCAATTCTTTCTCTTTTTTTTTGTGTGAGTATAAAGGCCAATCCAATTCTTTTTCTTTTTCTTTGCATATAAAGGCCAAAAGCAGCATTGGCCTTTATACAAACCACCAAAGAGCACCAAAAGTGAGAGAAAGAAGAAAAAAATTGAAATAGCTCTTCTTTCTCTCTCTCTCTACTCGTCATCACTTTTACAAAATATTTTTTTTTTTTCAATGTCATCTTTATTGGATCTCCCAGACCACGTTATATCGCGGATTATTTGCAATAACAAACATGCCATGTACTTGAGAACTGAGCATACTAATGGCTGGACATATTCCAAAATGATTGACACACTTAAATACTACTCGCTATGTAACAGGGTACGACTTTTAGCTCTATCTAGTATTTGCTCAAACTCTTACATTTTATGCAGTAGTAATTTTGGCCGCCCGAAATTCACCCTATGTAGTGGGATGTCCGTACATGATATAGCTATAGCTGGCAATACAAAGCACACCAAGGATGTGTATTTAGACATATCTTATGAGTACATTCTTAACGGTACAGCAACTAATATTTTATCTAGTATCAAGTGCAAGGACAGAGTATTTACAAATGTAGTTTCAATTATTGCAGATTTGTCTGTTGGGGACATATCCAACGTTCCTGACAATAGTACTTGCACATTGAATGTGAATTCATTTATCAACGCACTGAATGGCTTGTTTCCAAATGCAACAGAGTGTGATTTACGCAATACCAATAATATTGAAATGTTTGAAAGAGTAACATCTGGGCACTATGACTCAATTATTGCAGGATTGCTTAAATACAAGCCAAAAATATCTTGTGCTATAAGCAATGAAGTGTTTTCCTTCAGAGCTTTACCAGAAATTCCAGCACTAACACATTTAGCCATTACGAGTAATCCTGGAATACTTTTGCTTGTAGAACTAGCACGCCAAAGCTGCTTGACATTAAAAGTATTGTCCTTTCAAGTAGTTAGTAGAGTGTATTTTGAGCAGACAGTTGAAGATAAAGAAGATGGTAGAGAGATTCAATACCCGCACCTTACACATCTAACTGTTAACAAATGCACGAGCACAATGCGCTTGCCTTTCTCCCTAACAAGTAGAGATATGTTTCCATCTCTTTTAAATATGCGTGTAGCTGGTAACCCACTCATTGATACTAGCTTTATACTGACAGCAAACCACAAACGATTACAAATATTGCGACTACATGCCACTGGTAGATTGATGTTGGCACTAGCAAAGAGTAAAATATTTATTAAGAATGGACTACCACAGGCAAGAGAAATACTCCTTGATATTGATTTGGATGATATTAAAGATAATATCGAGCAATGTAAACTTGTATGTAGCAACCTAGTATGTATGGCACCGCTAATCGAAAAGCTGGCAATAATAATGACCACACCATTAGAAATACCTGTGCTGCAGACGGCATTAGTAAATATGGCATGTCTGTCAAATCTAATTGAATTGTCTATTGGCGGCGCACCCCTTTCAATGACACAGCTGATTGCAGTTTTCAAACAAGCACCACGTCTAGCCAGAATATCATTTTCACCTTGTGCACTTGTTGATAGCTCTGCAGGATTGTACTTGAGTGATGTTATCAGTCCAGAGTTTGTCAAAGAGTTTAGATTGTCTAATGTCAAGGCTGCGATTAATCTAAAGTTTGTATGGTTAAACTACATCCATACAACAGATACCAATAGTGTACCCCACTATGCCTTGCTAATGGCTTTGATGTGTCCAATGTATCTGAATGTTTGTTATTCGGTTCCATTTATACAATTTGATAAAGTGTGCACTGAGTTAATCAATAGCCCTAGTTATGAGAACTATAAAACTATTCTCAAATGTGCTAGTTGGCATGGCAGTCAATTTGACAACTGGTATAAATAGGTTATTTACGTATTATCTATACAGGCCAATTAGCAAATTTCAAATTACTGTAAAAAAGGTGGTTGCCAAGAAAGGGAGGTTGAGCTCTCTCTTTCTTCTTTGGCTTGGCCATGCTTGGCTATTGTAGCAAAGGAGGAGCGTGATGGCACAAAAGGATATGTTTCCTTTTTAATAAAAAGAAATTGGTGTTGGCCAGCATTTTTTTTTGGTTCAAAGACCAATTCTTACTCAAAGGAAAGGGTTTTTTTTTAAAAGATGAAAAGGGCATGTCAAGTCTCTCTTTTTTCTCCTACCTCATAAATTTGCATCCTATTCTTGGACATTCCCTTTTTTTTCCTATTCTTTCTTCTGTCACTATACATATATATTTTATAACATTATCGTGCATTTCTGTTGACCAGATATTATTTTCTCATGCGTTTTCATGCGGGTTTCTTGGTTGCAGCCGTATCAGCCATTTTGACAAGCGGGCTTGTCCATGGTGTACCAGCTGAAACCAATAGTTTGATTCGTCGTCAGAATAATGAACTGCCATTGGAGACGGTTACTGTATTCGCCATAAAGTATATGGCAAACGGTGTCCAAGTGCCTGGACCAGAAGATGATCCATTCAGCTATCCAAAGTTTATTACGTCCTCTTCGTCTATGCCAACTCCACCACCAGAACAATCAGAACCATCTGTGCCACCGCCACCACCACTAGAGCCTTCAGTCATACCATCTGAACTGCCAGTACCTCCGCCACCAGAACCACCAGCACCACCTCCGCCTCCGCCTCCACCTCCTCCACCACCTCCACCTCCACCCCCTCCACCACCTCCTCCGCCACCTCCACCACCTCCTCCGCCACCTCCACCACCACCGCCGCCAAAACCAGTTCCACCACCAGCTCCTAAACCAAATAATGTATCGCCGTCCAAGCCTGAGAACAAACCTTCTACGAATGCGCCAAACAACTGGGAGCAAGACATGCTCAACCAACTAAACGCAATCCGAGCCAAAGCCAACAAACCTCCACTAGTATTGGACGCACGACTAAGCCAAGTAGCACAGCAGCACTCAATCTACCAAAACTCTATCTCACGGATAACACACGACGATAGCGGCGGCACATTGGGAGCTCGTTGTACGGCGGCAGGCCTTAAATGGCAATCATTAGGAGAAAATGTTGCCTCTACTGCACCCGACATTCCCTCTGTTCTCAAGAGTTGGGCTAATAGTCCTGGTCACTATGCTAATATGATTGGCGACTTTAAACTGGTTGGCTTTGGACAGAATAATCGTTATTGGACTCAGAACTTTGCCGTGCTGTTCTAAACAACGCAGGACTTTTTTTTTGGGCGGTAGAGTAAGCCATCATGTGATACGACGAATACTTTCCCCATGCAGGATGAGGGCACATAATAGAGGCGGAGTAAGGAAATGCAAACTAGAGAAATGCAACAAGCTCTTTCTTTTTTTTTTTTCTCTCTTGTAATACTTTTCCCCTTTTTATTATTATACTTTTATTGTCGTTATTTTGAATTTGAACACAATGGCAGCGGGTGTTAGAAGTAAGCACGAGGCAGATTGCCCTTGGCAAATTCAATAAAGGCAACGATTTTTTTTAATTTTGCTAACACGATAGTGTGAATTTATATAACATAGCTATCGTCGGTTTGTCAGTTTGCTTGGCGTGTGGGTTTCTGCTCTCTATACTTTCTTGCGCATTGTACGGAAACTGGTGGCCACTTGTCGTAGTGTTTACATACGCCTTTGCACCCTTGCCCAATGCGATATTTGGACGCTACGTATCGTCAGACCCATTAGCAGATGTAAGTTCGTCGGTGGCAGATTTTGGACGGTTTCTTACATCTATACTAGTGGTATCAGGGTTTGGATTACCTTTGGTATTGGCACATTCAGGGATTATCGCTGTACCAGCTATGGTGATGAGCATTGGCGGTGGATTGTTGGTGTATGGAACAATTATCGTGTATTCGACACTTTTCCGTGCGCAGTCCGACTTTTAACTACCTCTTTCTTTTTTTGTATGTCAATGAGATTCGCCTCCTTTTTATTTTCTTTGAAACAAAGCGAAAGATGCACTGGTCTCTCTTTTTCTTTCTATTTTTATTTTTATTTTTCGTTGCCGACTTTGGCCAATCAACGATGGGTTGGGTGGAGTTGGAAAGGAGAGATGTGCAAGGGTCCTTCTTTGACTAGAAAGAATCGCGGGGAGGAGGTTGTGAGTTTGAAAGAGCAGAGTAAAAACACGCGGTGTGGATTTATTTATAGAAATTCTTGCAATTTTTTCTTTATAAGAAAGGACAGCGCGCACTTAGAAAGCAAATCTTTGTGTGTGTGATTAACAATGCATGCGTGGACCGCGGTTCGACAAAAAAAAAGTGCAGGGATGGACCGATGGTCCTACAAAGAACGCCTTTGAAAGTGGGGGGAGAGATCTATTCCTTTCTGTGAAAGCGCACAGATGTATGCCTAGAAAGAATGCAAAAGGCAAGCAAGGCAAAAAAAATGTTTTTTTGGAGGAAAACAAAAAGAGCAAACCGCCAAAATGGGAGTATATTAAGCGAGGCCAAAAGACGGGTCTCTTCTCTCTTTTACCCTTTTTCAGCCTTATCATCCATTCTCCATTTTGCACTCTTTTAACTGCCTTCTTTTACATACCTCTGCATTTTTATTCATTTGGCATCACCGGCATATCAAACAATCAAGCAATCTTTTTATATTCATTCTTTCTTATGATGGACTCCTTTTCGCACATGTACGGCAACGGACAGTTCAACAACGGCCCGATGAACCCAATGGGTTACCCAGCACAGATGATGGCTAGCAACGAGCAGCTGCCTCCGATGCCCCCACCATACGCTCGCAGCCCTTATTCTTCGGCGTCGGCCAAGGCTGGTCCCATGCCCGGCGCTCAGATAGTCTCGTCGCGTATTGCCAACGACAGCGACTGCGGCATCTTCTGCCACGACGGCCAGTCCGGATCCACTACCGAATTCCACGTCCGTCAGACCATAAGCAACGACGGAGCTGTCTTTGTCGAGCACATTCCCGGGTACCACGTAGTGTACGTCGCTGTCGGCGAGAGCATCGACCAGGCTATCCACGACTCGCGGCTCACGGCACCGGTTCATCGTCCAGTGAGCAAGGCAGCGAGCCGCGCTTCAACTGCTGTGCAGAGGGACAGACCACTGAAGCCCTGCAATGCTTTCATCATGTACCGTAATCACAAGATCGCTCAGATGCGCAAGGAGAATCCCGAGATTAACCAGACTGACATCTCGCGCGAGGCAGCCAAATGGTGGCACAAGGAGAGCGACGAGGTCAAGGAGGTGTTTAAGGCCAAGTACCGCGAGGAAAAGCAAGTCTACGATCTCAAGAAATGCAAGCGTGGACGTGCCGACTCGACTGCCCATGACTCTGAGAGTGAGGCGGCTGATAATCTGTCGACTCCTAGCAGCAAACGCAGCCGCAATGACTCGCTTGGTCTCGGCCAGTCGGCTCAGCGGCTGACTGCCAAGCCTCGCTCGCGTACGATGCCCAATGATATGTTTGGCGGCTCGAATGCTCGTACCTCTATCGTCACTGATCTGCGCAAGCAGCTGGCGGCTCGCTCGGGCGCAGCGTTCTTTGACGCTACGCAGTCGCCCTACGACGCTCATGGCATGAGCCACCATGCTTATCCTGACTTTACTTCAGGAGCTGAAGTGGCGCAGATGCCATCGCTGATGCACCACCAGCAAATGAACATTGCGCCAATGGTCTCCTACTCGCCTGCTGCCATGCCTGCCGACTACTCGCACGACTACGCCCTGCCGCCCGTCGCCGACTATGCATTGCCGCCGGTGTCGGACTACGCCGGTGACATGACCCATATTAGCCAGCCCGAGTACTCGCATATGACGCACTCGTTTGTCAATGCCGGGCTCGCTGGTGGCATGCACATGGGCGCTGCTGAAGAGCAGCAGCAGCAGCAGAGTGCTGACGACGTCACTGCTGCTGCTGCCGCCGCCGCTGCTGCCGACTTTTACGCAGCGGCTGCCGACTCTATTGCCGCGGCTGCTGCCGCTGCTGCCGCTTCGTCTGCTGACCAATCTGGGTCTGAGCAACATCAAGATCAGCAGCATTTCCAAGCTTCGTACTCGCATTCCGCCTCTCACTCGCAATCGCCAGCGCTAGAGTTCGCAACACTCCCGCCTGGAAGCCAATGAGCTGAGCGACGATCTTTCTTGTACTATATGCGACAATGCCTTTTAACGACTCTGAGGGACTAGGTGTCTACTCTTACGATATTTCTATTTCTATTTCTTTTCTATTCCTTTCTTAATACTACGATTAACGACATTTATTTGATTACGGCTTAACGCCTTCATTGTGGTTGTCACTGCTTTTTGACTATCTGTTTCTTGTCCGTTTCTTCATCTTTTAAATTTTCTTTCTCATATTTTTTTCTTTATGGAGGTCAATCGCGACGAGGCTGCTCGTGCTCTAGATATTGCACAGAAAAAGTGGCTGGCGGGAGATTCCGTCGGCGCACTTCGCATTGCTCGCAAGTCTCATTCACTTTATCCGACGACTTTGAGCGAGAAGCTGATAGCCGAGTATGAGAAGACCAGTTCGCCACCGCCACAAAAGGGGGAAGAAAAGGAGCCTGAATCCGAATTACGTTCACGCGGCAAGTCAGCGACAGCAAAGCCAAAGGAAGAGGATACTAATACGAGGACACATACGCCACAGCAACTGGCTTCAGTGCGGGCTGTCATTTCTGTTAAGCACGACTACTACAAAGTGTTGGACGCCGAACGTACGGCTACCGACGCTGAGCTGAAGCGGGCATACCGCAAGTCTGCGTTACTTTTTCACCCGGACAAAAACTTTGCGCCGGGCGCTGACGAGGCCTTTAAGCTCGTTGCTCATGCCTTTACTATCCTTAGCGACCCCGATAAGCGAGCTCATTATGACCGATATGGCGTGGCTGATGGGTCTTCGGGCTTTTCTCAACAACAGCCTCAGCAGAGACGTAGGGCGCCGGCGACCATGTTCCAAGACGAACTTTCGCCTGAAGATCTCTTCAACATGTTCTTTGGAGGCGATACGGGTGGCCGCTTTGGCGTGCAGTTTGGTCCTAATGTGCGGTTCGCTCAGCATTTCCAGTCTCCTAATCATGGTCGTCAGCAGCAGCGTGAGGAGGATGACTCTGAGAGGACATTGTGGACGGCTTGTGTGCAGTTTGTACCACTCTTATTCTTCGTAGTTGCGATTTTCGCGTTTCTGTTGGGAGGCAGCGTTATGCCAGACTACTCGTTCGAAATGTCGCCGCCATACACGGAGTTGCGTCACACGTACGCGCGTAATGTGAAATACTGGGTTGATCCCGCAGAGTATGCTCGCTCGTCGCTTGGTGCTAAGACTGCGTCGTCGTCGCATGAGGTGCGTTCCTTTGAGCGCGACGTCGAGGCTCAATATGTTTCTCGGTTGCAGCGCAGGTGTCGGCAGGAGAAGGAGCATAAGCGGTTCTCGATTCACCAAGCACAGGGCTGGTTTGGTATTGGCAATGACCGGACAAAACTGCAGGCCGCTAAAGACATGCCATTGCCTGCTTGCGACGAGCTCAAGCGATTTAGATAATATATATTAGATACGTGCTAATAGTTGTGAATATACTTGCTGGCCTAAAGACGAAATGCCCATTACTGATGTATCGCGGATACCGTCTGCCTTGTCGCTGCCCAAGACTCGGGCTAGATCGCCAGTGACTATCTCGTTGTAGCGCTCGTCGGCTGTCACCGCCAATATCCGGACCTTTGACATATTGCCTAGCTGCTCTGCACATAGTCGTTGGATCTCGGGGAATATGCGTAGGGCCTTGGCTGCCCAGCTGCCGCCAACACCAAACGTAGAGTCAAAATCAGTCATGTCCTTGGGCGGTCCCACATTGCTAGCAAATGCGAAGAGTTCAGGTACTTGTTTGCCTACTGGTTGAGAGCCAGACCCACTACTGTTTTGCCCTATTGATGGGCTGAGCGGGTCGTTGGCTACCCAAGTAACTTCAAACTCGCTAGTACCCCACTCGACTTTATCGTCTAATAACCGGTCAACACGTACGACTGCTACCATAAACGATCCCTCATAGTGACTGTTCGAGCGTACATCTGCGGGCATCCACGGCTCGTTGAAACCGAGTCGCGGAAAGTACAGCATAGCTCCAGAAGACCTAATCTCTCGGTGAGAACTGACCGGCTCGTAGGTAGGTGGTTTAGCCTGCTGGACTTTAACGAATTTGGCTACTACTTCAGCAGCCTGCGCAAACGTCATACACAAACGCGGCTCGACTCTCTGGCCCGCATTTCCAGTAAACGATGCCAAATGCACGAACCGTATATCCAACATCCCGCCACTACTCTTATCTAGCCTGTGGGCGGCGCCTCGTATATGTCCTGATTCCAACACAAGAGTGTCAAAGTAGCGTAGTCGTACGCGTGGCTCTACGTCGAATTTAGTGCGGACTTTGTCAAACAGCCATTGGAATTGCTCATCAGCAGAGCAGCCTGAAAAATGCGCCTGATACATTATTTCTGCTGCTGCCGCCGGAAAGCACCTCACATTCGCCATAGGGCTGGCGTCGGGCTCGGCAAACTGCAGGTCTCGAGCTGAGCAGTGCTTGGTGTCAAGGCCGTGGTATATAGCGAATACGGCCCTCATAATCTCCCGCTTTACTTTTAGTAGTTGCGGCGACTGCTCGACTGAGATTACTTCGCGAGCCATTCCATCGTGCTTCAGCTCTTTGCCACGGGCTTTAGCAATTAGCGTGTCGCGGAGATAGCGCAAGTGCATCTGGGATATACGCAGGTTCCTAGTAAACAGCGCGTCGCTAATCAACGAGCCAAGTACTATAGATTCGTCGACGTTTCCGAGTAGCGCTCGCTTATTCTCGTACTGCGATAGCGTGCGAACTATATCCAGTGGGTGGTACTCGACGGCCTCGAATATGCGCTCTAATCCTGTATCGCTAATATCCAAGTGTCCATATGTAGCTAGAAACACGTTCATAGCCTCTTCCCTTTGCAATACCGCTGTCACAGTGCACTGGTGACAAAAGTGTCTAATGGGGTTTGTGTGGCTAGATGAGAAAGCCGAGTCGCTTGTCGACGACGTGGCTACGACCACTATGCCTAGTCGCTCAATTAGAATACGGATGTTGACGACTGCTAGCAGCGGGTCTATATCAATCACGGACTCGTACTCGTCCAAGAACAGGATTATAGTGATATTGCGCTCGGCACACATATCGCTTAGCTCTCGCATAAAAACCGTAGTCGCTATTCCCATCGAGCCCAAATCAGTACCCATGCGCGTAGCTCTATACCAGCGGTCTGCCACTCGCGAGACATCAGGATAAGCCGCACAAGCGCAGACTACGTGTTCAATAAACTGAATATACTTTGCTCTGTCGCTATCACCGCCATTAAGTACTAGGTCGCCGCATGCGCCAACGTATAGGACGACTACCGAGGGTTCGCTGGCAAAAAGCGCTGCTACTTGCAACATAATATGGCTCTTGCCAATTTGTCGCGGCCCACTGATAATAATCAGCTCTAGTCGGTCGGCCATCGCAGGGTTAATAATGGTGGAGCAGGATGGAGGCAAATTCTGCATACCTTCCTCGTCCAAGCTTATTTCGTTGACTGGGTCACTAAACCGAACTAGTTCCGCCTGCTCCACGGGAGAAAGATAATTAAGCGTAGTATTAGCCGATACCCCAACAAACCTCCGCCGAGTTTGGCCCAAGTATACTATCTTGTCGCGAATAAACGATACTATCTTGGGACGCGACGCCATGCTCAGAGACTGGTACGTCACTGTGTCGCCGTCGACGACATTGTCTGTAGTAGCTACTGTCGTGCGAACTACGTGGAAGGCTGACGAGATGTTTAGCGTAAAGTCGGGGATATCCAGTGCATGTTGTAGCAGTAAATACGGCCGAAGCTCTTGGAGTTGGCTGTGTATAGTGATGGCGGCTGCTCGCGCCGCCTTTGCCATAAAGTCGAGCTCAATATCGCCAACAATAGCTGGGGTTGTAAACGGGCACAGCTCCACAAAGTCGACGTCACCACTAGTATTGGGTGGATGTAGCGGCATCCCGACCTCTATTGCGAGTATAACTAAAAAAATAATAGGGGGTGAATAAAAAATAATTAAAATACAAAAGAAGAAAAGACAAAAAGACAGACCCCCCATCTTCTTTTTTGTCCATTCCCCTTTTTCTTTCTCTCATGATTTTCTCAATATGCAGTAGGCATGCACATGTGGTGGGTGGGAGCCTTTTTATATGTATGTATTATTTCTTCTAAAGAATTAGTCGATTCATTGGTACTTGGGCCCCATCCTTTGGGTCGCTATCGTGTGATTGAAAGTGATAGCCTATAAATGACTGCATATATAGCGCAAACGACACCATGACCATGACCGTATCAAACAGGTAAAACAGCCACTCTGTGCCATACACCTTGCTGCCATAGCCACCAACAAACTCTGCCACGCGGTAAACAGAGCGCAAGTATAACAATAAAGTGGTCGAGATAATCACACGAAATAGTCGGCGCTTGGCTTCGCGCGAGTCAACGTCCTTGGGCCCACGCGCCACAGTAAAACGCTGGTCGAAATACACATAGGCGGCAATACACAAAAAGGCGGCAAAGAAAAAGAGCTGTACTGCGAGTCCCGTCAGAATTGTCTGCTTTGCCAAAGTACGTTTGTCCTCTTGTGTAGAAATACCCACGCCTGCGCCTTGTAACAGAAATGAGAATACGTCGCTAGTGAAAAAGAACCATGTAATAAACCGCGGTCTCAGAAATATTGATTTAGGTGGCTCCGCCCTCGGAGTACTAAACCCGTTACGAGGGCTTTGGTGTGCTGACTTTACCACCTCACCTAGTGTCTTGTAGTTGGTCAGCGCCAAGGCATTGGGCGGCAATAAAAGGAATAGGCTCATTGTTGTAAATGTACCCAAGGTCGTCCAGTAGATGCAGACCGTGCGGAAGGCATACCCGACTGCCTCACAAAACGCCGTCACTGAGAGTATCAGCAGCCATCGCGGCCCGCGCGATTTGACTGTCTGCAGAGCCAGTGCCACTGCAAACCCAATAAAGATCGCTGCTGCCGCCTCGGGCGCAATGTTCATCGGCGTGTAGCTAAAGTAGTATGCAGGTTCGACCATGTTTAATAATACAATAATGCCATCCGGAGATATATGAATAAGAAGAGAAATATAAAAGAGAGAGAGAGAGCTGAGGACAGAAACTTCCAAGAAAAAAAATAACAACGTATTTCTTTAAAACTCATTGTAAGACGAGGGGGGGCGTGGCTTACGAACCTCCAGTGCAAGCCACTTGTGTATATCGCGGGCACTTGCACTTGCGCCACAATAATCCATGATGTTTATTTAATAGAGGTGAGCTGCTGGCCCAATTAGCGAGTCGTCGTCGAGCCGAACTGCCTTTTTGTTTTCCCCCTGGACCCAATCGCTGGTGTCCAACGCGTGTACGTGTTAATGCTGTCTAGTCTTTTCTCTTGACGTTTGCTTTCTTTAAATCGCCTCATCTATTTCTTCATTTCTATTTTTTAAAGATTAGCACAATGCTTCGCTCAGCCGCCTCGCTTGCGCTGGTTATTTTTGTACTTTTCGCCAATCTTGCCAGCGGGTTACATTTTTACCTACGCGATGGCGAGCAACAGTGCTTTCTAGAGGAATTGCCCCAGGGCTTTTTCGTCACCGGCACCTACAAGACTGAGGAGTGGCGTGAGGCAGACAAGCGCTATGTGGAGAACCCTGCTATAACCGTTGTTATGACTGCCGACGATAACACTGCCGTGCACCGCGTAATGAACCAAAAGGGCTCTCACCAGGGCAAGTTCTCCTTTACTGCTGGCAGCGCTGGCGAGCACACTATTTGCGTACAGGCCCAGGGCGCCCAGGCTGGCGGCTGGCTGTCGTCGTCCATCGTAAAGTTTACTCTTGACATCACCATTGGCGAGGCTGATGACGGCGGTCGTAGTGCCATTGAAAAGATTAAGGACATTTCGCTAAAGATCAAAGTCCTCAACGCTCAGCTCGAGGAAATCAAAACTGAGCAAAAGTACCAGCGCGAACGTGAACTCGAGTTTGATGCCGCTACATCGTCCATTAAGCGTCGCGTCATCTACTGGGCCTTTATTCAGCTCGGCATTGTTGGCGCCGTTTGCTACTGGCAGCTCCACCATTTGCGTCGCTTCTTTGAAGCCAAGAAGCTTGTCTAAACTTTTCTATTCTTTAAAGATACTCGTTGAATAATAAAGTCTATTTATATATATGAGAACGAAGAAACGCTTATTACTGGTAAGATCTCCTCTTCTTCTTCCTCTGGCAGGGCTTCTTGACTACTACAGGCTTGACTATTGGCTTATCAGGATTGGTTGGCGTGGTTGGCACAGTTGGCTTCTCTTCTACCGATGGCTCTCCTTCACCAGCAGGTGGCCCACCTTGTTGATCAACAGGAGTGCCAGCATCCGCGTTGTACATGGGTGGGCCAGGAATAACATACGAGTCATACTTGTCCCAAAGATTGAAGAAAATTCCAGGGTCATCAGCCTTGTAAATGCCAGGAATGGGGTATCCCTTGGGCTCAAGAGTACCCTTGCTTATAAGCTTGATCTGAACGCAGTTAGGGAAGAACTCAGCTCCGTAAGACATTGAGCCAGGCTTGAACTTCTTGTCAGCTGTGTGCAAGGCAATGACCTCTGGACGCATTATATAATTGCCACCTTTAATTTCCTCTGGAATAGTAAACTCCATCTTGCCTCCAGACTTCATAAGCAGCTCATCGTAAAACTTCTTGGTCTTTGGGTCGTAGCCCCCCTCAAAGACCTTGAACCAGACATCCCCTTCACCATTGGACTCAAGAGGTGCCATGTAAATTAGCACAGGTCCGCGGTGTTCTTCCTCAATGAATCTGCTAGTGTCCTCATCTCCCTCATGAAACTCAAGGCCAAACTTTTCACCTGCAACAATAGTAATATTCTTAGTATCCTTTGCATTCATCTTGTCTGTGCGGCATCTGAGATCGATGTTGTTGACGTCCTTGACTGGTGTGTTGATTGTGGACTCTCTGTACTTTCTGATGTACTCTCCTCGTCCAGTATCCGTTCCATTAACGTTAAGCCTAAACAGGTATGTGTGTGCACTTACGGAATGTGCAGCTGCCAGAAACAGCAATAAAAAGACGGAGAGCTTGAGCATAGACAAGTGGAAAAAGTAAAAATAATAGAGAAGAAATAAAAAAATAGATGATAGTGCAAGAGAAATAAAAACCTTCAGATGAGAGTTCTGATGAGCTCTTATATAAAACTTTTCTTCCACTATTTTTTCTCTGGAAATTCCAATGTAATCAACTTCAAAGAAGACTTGGCCGACTTTGTAGCACCTTTATTTAAAAGAACAGTTAGTGAGCATTTTCTAAAAAGAGCTAATTGTGCCAAAAGAATTCTTTTTTTTTTTTTATAAAAAGACTCCTTTTCTAAAAGGACAAAGAAAAAAAATCATGTGGTGAGTTCTCTACAAAAGGATTCAAATGCCTGCTAATTGTACCAATAGGCGCTTCTTGTCAGCAGCATGATCAAGTCAACCAAAGTGGCCAGGGTTTTCTCTCTATTTCTAAGCCTAGCTTTTCACATGAATACTAGTAGTCTATACTTCATTTAAAATTTCTTGAGAGGTTGAGCTAAGAGTAGTAGCCTAGTTAAGCTATTTTACTGTGCCACAGGACACAATTGCACAGGTTTCTTATAACCATAACTTCACTTGACCTCAACGACACTTGTATGCAACTTAGATTTTACAGTGTTATTAGTGTCGACAATATTTCCTACTGAGGGACAGCTTGATGCCTGAAATTATTAGGTTACTTTTAAAATTTTGTTGGGATTTTAGTAATCCATAACACTGATGGACTTTTTGAGTAATAATGCATTTTTCATGGAATGAAAAGGCTCTAGTGGCTGCAAAAAGTATATTGTTTTAAAGTCCTTTGTTCATCAAGGCTCCCTTGGGTTCTGGCCTTTTTTTGGTGACTCATTCTAGTGCTGTTTAGGCATACATTTCTCACATGCTTAAAGAGTATGTACCTGAATAGCACAACAATGACTCACCCCAAAATAATATATAATCATGGAATAGTCTCTAATTAATTGTATATTATTACATATGTGCATGACCCTCCATACATTGAACCAAAAGGGCACTAAGGCTGGTGGCTGGTTGTTATCCTGCATTATAAAGTAACTCTTGGCATTGCCACTGGTAAAGCTGATGATGACAATTATAGCACTACTGAAGAGACTAGTACATTTCACTAAAAATCAAAGTTCACAACACTCAACTTGAGGAAATCAAAACTGAGCAAAAGTACCAGTGCGAATGTAAACTTGAGTTTGATGCTGCTACATTGTCCATTAAGCGTCACATCACCAACTGGGCCTTAATTCAACTTGGTGTTGTTAGTGCCATCTGCTATTGGCAGCTCCACCATTTAAATTACTTCTTTGAAGCCAAGAAGCTTGTCTAACTTTACTTCAGATTCCTATTCTTTAAAGATACTTGAAGAATATAAAGGCTATATATATAAAAGTAAAGAAACATACATTACTGGTAAGATCTCTTTTTCTTCCTCTGGCAGGGCTTCTTGACTACTACAGGCTTGACTATTGGCTTATCAGGATTGGTGGGTGTGGTTGGCTTAGTTGGCTTGGTCGGCTTGGTTGGTTCTCCTCCTTCTGAGGAAGGCTCTCCTTCTTCATTATCAGGTGGTCCACCTTCTTGATTGACAGGAGTACCAGCATCTGCATTGTACATGGGTGGGCCAGGAATAACATATGAGTCATACTTGTCCCAAAGGTTAAAGAGAATTCCAGGGTCGTTGCTCTTGTAAATTCCAGGAATGGGATATCCCTTTGGCTCAAGAGTACCCTTGCTTATAAGCTTGATCTGAGCACAGTTAGGGAAGAATTCAGCTCCATCACCCTTAGACTTGGCCGAGTATTCCTTGTCAGCTGTGTGCAGGGCAATAAACTCTGTACGCATTAGATAGTCACCACCTTTAATGTCCTCTGGAATAGTGAACTCCATCTTGCCTCCAGACTTCATAAGCACCTCAGTGTAAAACTTCTTGGTCTTTGGGTCGTAGCCTTTCTCAAAGATCTTGAACCAGACATCCCCCTCACCATTGGATTCAAGAGGCGCCAAGTAAATTAGCCCAGGTCCACGGTGTGCTGGCTCAATGAATCTGCTAGTGTCCTCATCTCCCTCATGAAACTCAAGGCCAAACTTTACACCAGCAGTAAGAGTAAGGTTCTGAGTATCCTTTGGATTCATCTTGTCTGTGCGGCATCTTAGATCCTTGTTGTTAACGTCCTTGACTGGTGAATTGACAGTAGACTCTCTATATGCTCTGATATACTGTCCACGATCAGTATCCTTTCCATCAATGTTGAACCTAAACAAGTACGTGTGTGCACTTACGGAATGTGCTGCTGCCAGCAACAGCAATAAGAAGGCGGAAAGCTTGAGCATAAACAAGTGGAAATATAATAAAATAGAGAATATGAAAATAGATGATGGTGCAAGAGAAATAAGAAAATACCTCAGATGAGAGAATGTTCTGATGGGCTCTTATATACAGCTTCTCTCCTACTATTTCTTTTGAGAAATTCCAACGTCTGCAAGTTCAATGGAGGCATGCTCGTCTTTGTAGCATCTTTTCTTTGATGGAACAAAAGCTTTGTTGAAGAAGCTAAAAGAACATCTGATGAGCATTATACAAAAGGAGAAAATTGCACCAAAAAGAATTCTTTTTTAAAAAGAGGATACTTTTTATAAAGGGAAAGCATGGTGACATGTGGTGAGTTTTCTACAATGAGAATTTAACTGCCTGAAAATTGTACCAATAGGCGCTTCTTGTCAGCAGCATGGTCAAGGCAGCCAAAGTGGCCAGTTTCTTTTCTCTTTCTATGCCTTGCTTGTCTTACAAATAGTGATAATCCAGTAATTTATTAAATGTGCTTGAAAAATTGAACTAGGGGTAGTTGCCTAGTTAAGAAACTATGCAGTGCCACTAGACACAATTACTCTTGTCTCTCATAGAGGGTCAAGCACATCTGTGCAAATGTCCAAATATCTAAAGAGTATCCAGAAATTTCATAGTAGTGAGAGAA